>CM055823.1:9992844-10010792 GCA_029582265.1 Zoroaster sp. YZ-2022
AACTGATTTTCACTAAAATATCAGATACGCCCACTTTGTGTAACGGCTTAAGATATTGTTTTTTTACTGTCATGCATTAATAATATTGATTTGTTATGGATTTATAAGTATACAGATTTGTCTATTTTGTTTTTGGTTTACATACATTTGTTGGATTTTTTCCAAACCATTTAGCCCTTGAGCCCACGTGACACAAACTTCACTATACTCTGAGTGATTCAATTCAAGTCACACGCCTAACAATAGCTGGCCTCTAATTGTCTTGGGCATTTATTAATAGATTTATAATTACCGGCCTCATAAGGGTTCAAGAGTTTTGACAAGGATTAAAACACTCAACCATAGATTCTATATTTTTGATTGGTTGAAAAGCATAGTTACTTTTCTATTCACAAAAATAATTAACTGATAATGATTGATTGACATATTTTGATTGAATAGGAATGAAATGTTTTGTGTCATTAAAATTTAATCAGTTATCTCTCATAACCATGATATCACAGAGTCCTTAATTGATGTGCAGGCATGTAGGTTGGCTTGATTAGCTCAAACAGTCTGAAAATTTTTGCAAATTGATAAGAAAGTTTTATGATCTTCTCTTTCTTCACATGTTATGAACATACACATCACTTTTACCAATGGTAATCTACATTTAATATAGAATTCAAGTATGATATGGGTATTTAGTGAAATTTAAGCATTTCAGAAATCATTTGAAACAATTGTGTATTGTGCGAAACCAACCTGTGAAATTATCAAGAAAAAATAAAGTACAACATCAAAGGATTGCAAATGGTATGACAAAGGTATTTTTGTCCTAAAAGGAAATGATCAACAACATTCAATTAAATTCACATTTATTTCCATAATCTGTATGAGACTGTTACATTACAAAGCTAATAACAAAAAAGAATTAATTTATTGTGGGTCTTGCCTTAATTAAATTCACTTAGACATTGATTATGTGACATTGTTTTCCTTCTAAGAATGTAAAAGTTCATCTTGTAAGAGAGTGCTCACACAGGATTTTGTTTTGTTCAGTAGACCACGTGACACTGGTTTTCATTTGGGAGGCAAGAGTGTGTATGTTTAGATGTAGTTTTTTTTACATTTTACGTTTTCTGACATCCTGAGGAGGCAAACAAAATGTATATGGTCAATTGGTAATACAAAAGTGAGGCATATTATCTACCTCCCTCCTCCCCTCCCTCCCCTCCCTCCCTCCTTTCCCTCCCCCCTCCCTCCTTCCCCTCCTCCCCTCCCTTCCCGGATCCACCACTGGTTGGTTTAAATCTGCTGAATCAAGTCTTGAGACAAATGTTACAAAAAAACATTGAAAATTTTTAAAGAAAATATTTGACCGAAATGTTGCAGTATGGCAACATTTTGAAAATATGGCGGGTAGAATGTCGTATCCGACCGCCACTTTTTCTCATTCAATATAACAAAGTAATCTTACCTACCTAGTAAGGTGTAGAATTAACATGTGGATGATAATGGACATATACTTCAAATTATTCCAGGATATTTATTTCATGAAAAATCGGGCATTTTTGGTAGACGATGACTTCCTCAGTCATGTCAGTCTGATCTTGTCAACTCCCAATTATTGACCAACACAGTACATGTGCAGTGGCAACTATAATTTTCTGAAGGGAAATAAAGGATTTTAAAGATAGTTTTCGCTTTCTGTACCCCAAAAAATCTATAGAATCATTTTTTAATTGGTTAGAGGTTGCAAATAAATTCCCCAAAAACCCTTAAAAAGTGGCGGTCGGATATGACATTCTTTTCCAATCTGTAGTGTTCATATTTTGCGTTTACAGAAATGGAAGCACATAAGACGGAATATTAATTGAAAATTAACCCTTCTACTTCAGCTGCACGTAGCTATAGTGGTGAAAACCAGACAACTGTTTTGACTGTTGACTGGTTTTTACTGTCATTTTGACCACCCTCAACAATACAAGACAATGCTTTTACCAGTCAAAAACGGTGGACTCATTTTGACCTGTAAATGTACTTACTGCACATAAGGTTTGACAATGTTTGACTTTTCAATACATTAGATATAACCTTGGCAAGTATATCAACATTTTGACTGATTATGACCCTTGTAGTAGTAGGAGGGTTACCTTCACTTACAGTGGGTCATCAGTCAGTTGATATTGCTGTTGCTGTTCTAGTGCATTCAACAAGTCAAACACTGTCAGTGGGTAGTACTTCACAGGTCGAAATGAGTCGACTCGTTTTGACCTGTAAATGTACTTACTACATGTAAGGTTTGACAGTGTTTGACTGTTAAGTGCACTAGATATAACTTGGCAAGTATATCAACATTTTGACTGATTATGACTCTTGTAGTAGTAGGAGGGTTAATGTACTTACTACATGTAAGGTTTGACAGTGTTTGACTGTTAAGTGCACTAGATATAACTTGGCAAGTATATCAACATTTTGACTGATTATGACTCTTGTAGTAGTAGGAGGGTTAATGTACTTACTACATGTAAGGTTTGACAGTGTTTGACTGTTAAGTGCACTAGATATAACTTGGCAAGTATATCAACATTTTGACTGATTATGACCCTTGTAGTAGTAGGAGGGTTAATGTACTTACTACATGTAAGGTTTGACAGTGTTTGACTGTTAAGTGCACTAGATATAACTTGGCAAGTATATCAACATTTTGACTGATTATGACCCTAATGGGCAGAAGCCAGCTGCATGCGCAATGTGTCACAGTTAATTGTTTTTCTATTTGCCATGATAATATGTATTTTTTGGCTTGAAGTTGAATTTAAACAATATTGAAATTATTTTATTTTTCTACAGATCACGTTGGAGTATGCTGCCCTCTTTCTGTGGCCAATGGCCATGCTACCATCAGATGGTTCTGTAGCTCTACTGCGTTTGCAGGATGTGTCAACTTGAGGGATTTCTGTGTTAAACTGGTAAGTTTGAAATAATTTGTTATATTAGTAAGTTAAAGGGAAGGTAATGTGGTACCATTTCAACCCATATCATAAAACTAACATGTGAAAGTTTTTTCTCATGTTGCTCATGATGAGAAATGGACAACCAAATTGTTGTTTTTATTGGATTATTTTTCAGTATGATTGGTACCTTTTCTGACTTAATATCAAGTCGGCTTTCTTATAAACGTGGTAATTTTGTGTTCATATAACCAATACTGTACCTTCCCTCTCAATGACTGCTCTGTTTAAGTCCATCCCAGGCCATTTGCTCTATCTGAATGTGCAATTTGTACCAGTCGGCATATAATGATGTTTCCGTTTTGCTTTTAAAAAAATAAAAAAATAAATTTTTATAATTTGACAACAAAACCAAGAGGCATTCATTGGATCAAAGGGGTATAAAAACCCCTGGGGTTGTGGCTGCGATCCCATCAGTCAACACCATGCAACTATCATGTTTAGAATTAATAGTTTTGAAGATTGGTCTTTATAATTTAAACTAGGGAGAGGTTTGAGGTCATCAAATTTTCTAAATCGATCTCATTATTTAAAATGTACAGTATTAACCCTAACCACGCTCAATGCATCAAGATGCAATAGAAGTAAAAAGTTGTATTTTGTTGCTCTCAGTAGAGAAGAAAAGAACCATTGTTCTTGCTAGTGGATCTTGTTGCATTGAGAAGGCTGCACAGTTTTCTGCATTCAGCAGTGTGTGTTTGTGAAATGCCTGTCAGGGTTTAGGGTTAAGCTGGTTGAAAAAAAGGAGTCGGTCATGAAAATTTTATTGGCTTAAATCTAAATGATATTTAAATTCTTTTTGAAACAACCTTCCTACAGATGAATCTGGGTGGGTCGTCTGAATGATAGCTTCAACATTGTAGCATGCAGGGTTGTAGCTACGCCGGTCGGCGCCGGTCGGGTCTAACCGGCACACCCGCTGGCCGACCGGCACCAAACGCAAATTGATGTCTTACCGACCGGCACAAAAATTGTGTGAATATTTCATTAAACGGTTATTTGAGTTATTTGCCACTATTTTGAGGACTTTAGTCTATAGATCAATTAAAACATCGCATTTATATTATAAAAATAAATCTCAGTTTGTAAAGCGGTACAAACAAATACACTAATTAGCATTTATTTATGATGTCAGGAAAAGACCTGGGAATCTCCATTATGATTGGTTGTTTGCGCCTGCACGATGAGCTAATGCCACCAGTCTCTACATCAAGGTAAATGATGCGACGTGCTTCAGAATGTCGATGTACGTAAATTTCAGGTTGGTTAAGCGTGACTCAGAACGCTTAGCTTTCCCCGCGATGTGCTCAGCAAAGGGAAAATTATTCACGCGCCCTCCGCCCATTCATGAAAAAGTTTTGTGAACGTTTTTGGAAGTGTTTTGATCAAAATAATTATGTCGCACTCAGAAAAGTATCACCAGCTTTTTCTCTTCGACCACCAAACGCAAGGCCGGGCAGTGATAGACACGCAGCCGGTCAAGCTAGTCCGGGCAAATTCGAGACATTCTTCTGCGACCACATCTCGTGTTCAGTACAACTGACCTGGGAACTGATCACGCCACCGAGTCTTCGGCCATTGTGGATTTAGGCCAAAAACTCGGAGCTGCTATGCCTGACGGCCCCGGGTTGCTCAAGTGTTACCTCATAAAAACAGAAGCTGGCATCTAAGTTGAATAGCGAAAAGTGGACACCTGGTAGGCTATACAGAAGTTTCAGTTTTCTGAGCCAACATTGTTAGTCAATTGAGGGCACTCCTTCACATCATAAATTCTTGTATAATACTATGAAAATATCATACTATTATACAACAAATTATGTGAAAGGTGAGCCCTCCAAATCTATTCATAAAAGCTAAAACCTGAGCCGGGTGTCACCGACCCCCACCGAGGCGTTGCCCCTGGACCCCCGGCCGTGAGGAGCTGCGCTGCGTTCGCTCCGCTCACTACGCTCGCAATTGACAAAATTAGCCGGCACTCAATTTGGTCTGGTGACAACCCTGGTAGCATGCTGCCCTCGATCTGTCAGCAATGACCGTCATGATTTTCGATGTGTGTAGCCACTACAGGATGTGTCAACTTGTTGCGGGATTTCTGTGAAACTTGGTAAGTTTGAGATACATGAACAAGTTCAAGGGAAGGCACGACATTGGTATTTGAATGGGGCTGTGCCGGGTGTCCGTGTATCCGGATACCCGACCGAAACGGTCATTACCCGGTCCCATTTTTCGGTTCCAATTACCCGTAAACGACTTTTTAAAATTCGGACTTAACATTTGAGCGGTGCGAACAGAAATATGTGACTCTTGAACAGTGCACTTGTACAGACAATTATCTTTAAATTCAAGAGATTACACTCCAATAAAGAAAAGAGCGATAGTATGGTATCCTCTGTATTATAAAAGTCAATTTGTTACCATTTACAGTACATGTATTTGTACACTACTGGAGGCATGTTTTCAACAAAAATGAAAATGGGTATCCGGTTCCAAAAATATCCGAAAACGCACAGCCCTATATTTGAATACCAGTAACACTGCTTCTACAATATATATTTTCTCTCTTTGAACCAAGATGAACTTGAACCAACCAGTCTGGAGCAAAGATTTGACAAAAAACATTGGAGCAAAAAATATTTTGAAAAATTATATAATGTACAGCTGTACGTCTTTTGGAACATTTCTGTTTTACTCGAGGTTAATAAATCATTGAAAATTACATTGTTCATAATAGCATGGTTTACAGTAAATATGTCCTAAATGAATTAATAGTAGATCCAGTCATCAATTCATTGCAAACTGAGATTCTGACAATTATGTAAAATATCTCGCTTCGATTCAAAAATTGGTTATATTTACAAGGAAATTATCTATGTTCAACTGAAGAAAAAAAACTAACAAACAATTTAAGGAAATTTCCAATAAAATTGCGTAAATTTTTCAAAGTAATGTATAGAATTGGTAGGCCTAATTCAGAAATAACATTTTTTAATTTTAATGTTACACTTGCATTGTTTAAACTGTGATCATTAGTTCAAAAGTTCCCTAGAAATCATTATGTCTGAGGTAGGATTTGGAATTATTTGAAAAACAGGGTGTATTACAAATAAGACAACCAAAGGCATTACTGGCTAAAACTATGTTCTGAGTACTTTTACAGGTTAGTTGTATAATGTTTAGGCCTATCTTATCTTGATTCAAAGAATAAAAAGAAAGCAACTACATCTGTAGCAACTATGTTCTGAGTACTTTTACAGGTTAGTTGTATAATGTTTAGGCCTATCTTGATTCAAAGAATAAAAAGAAAACAACTACATCTGTAGCAACTATGTTCTGAGTACTTTTACAGGTTAGTTGTATAATGTTTAGGCCTATCTTATCTTGATTCAAAGAATAAAAAGAAAGCAACTACATTCACTGGAAGCAGTTTTTTCATCATTACCAATGTTTTACCTTAACCTTAAAAAAGGAATGTACAACATTGGAAAGTAATTTACTTGATTACAAAAGTACTGAATTCTATTGTAAACTTACTTGCTGTCAAGTTGGTGATGGTTCCAAACATTCTTTGTAATAATTTGGTATGGCATGCAGCAATTCACTTATGTAAACAAAATCATTTAAGGAAGATGTCATTAATTTATACAATTCACATCTGTAAAATTGAGTGAGACAATCCCTAATGTCAAGCATTTCTGTGAGTACATTTAACATTGGTCTTCAGTGATGAAGAAATATAAACTAGCCATGTTTTCTCAAAGTTCACTGTACCGTGATGACTCAAACTCAAATGTAATTTTTGCAAAAAACAGAAACATGGTTAAGCAATGCAATGTTAGCCACTGTCCTAAAACAAAACCTAGGTGCTTTTTATTAAATGGATCACAGCCGTGATAAAATGAAAGCAAACAAATCTGAATATATTTTGAATATTTTCTTGTTAAGCCTCCGACTACTACAAGGGTAAAAATGTTGATATACTTGCTGGTATATCTAGTGCACTTAAAAGTGCAACACTGTCAAACCATACATTTACAGGTCAAAATCAGTCGACTGTTTTTGACATCTGTAGCAACTTCCCACTAAAGTTCAGCAATAGGAGGGTTAATGAACACAATGAAATGAGCAGAAACATTCATAAGTTGACTACTCTATATCTTGATTATTTTAGCAGTGGTGTAGAAATATTTAGAATCCTAGAATCCAGGAATAATGTCATACTTATTCACAAAAATGAAATATTTAGTTTGAAGTGAAGGGATTCCAAAAAGATTTTTTCTAAGTGACATAGCTTTATATGATCACTTATCTTTTCATAGTTTAGTTGTCAGAATCTAGTATAGATGCTTAGTAACCCTCCTATCAGTTAAAATGTTGATATACTTGCCAAGGTATATCTAGTGCACTTAAAAGTCAAACATTTTGAAACCTTATGTGTCGTAAGTACATTTACAGGTCAAAATTACAGTAAAAAACAATCAAAGATACCCCTGTGTGCACATTTAGGTCAACAGTCAGAATGGGCAGTTGGTTTTGACCACTGTAGCTACTTGCCACTAAAGTTCAGCTACAATAGGAGCTTTAAACCTTCAGATACCATTGTCAAACGCCCAGGATAATAAGTTAATTATATTGCTGCTAATTTGTTACAGGGAAACATTTTTATAAATCTGCGTATTGAGACGATAATATTGTATATCGCCAATCTCACGCCGGTCTATTAAAAAAATCAATATGGTCTCCCCTAGTTGTTGGGAACATTGTTAATTTTCACAATAAATTTGGTAGGTCACTCCGAAAAGTTGGGTCCAAGTTTAGGGTTTTGCCACAGCCAGTTACATTTGAATGCCAGTAAGACTATATTTTCTACAAGTATATTTGAACCAAAAAGTTGATGTATTTTGAAAATGTACACAATGTACGTCTTTTTCATTGGAACATTGATATTCAAAAAGAATGTGTTTTCCTTTTTCATTTTTTTAATACATTATTTCTTTCTATTTATAAGGAAGTTATCTAAAACAACTTTAGGAAAAAGTAATGTTTTTGAAATGTCATGGTATCAAAGTTATCTAGAAATCCTTATATCTAAGGTACTGTCACTTTAAGACAAGTTCATTAATTTCTAGTGGAATTAAGGAATGATTACTCTGAATACTAAAATAAGCAGAAACTTTGACATGTTGTTCATATCTTGATTCAAAGAAGTAACAAAAATAACTAGAGATTCAGAGTTTGTCTCGACACAAACTCTAGGTGTCCGGGAGGGTGTAAGGTCAAATTGGGGTCAACTTTGTTTAAATATTTTGTGACAATTAACGATCTGTACAATGGTGCAAAATTGTTTAATTTACCTCTTGTGGTTGCTGAGATATGATCTTTTTAAATATTAAACGTTGACTTCCGGTTTGGACAGGAAGTAAGGTCAAATTGGGGTCATCTTTTTGTAAATATATTTTGACAATTAGCGATCTGTACAATGGTACAACATTTGTGAATTTACCTCTTGTGGTTGTTGAGATATGATTTTTTTAAATATTAAACCTTGACTTCCGGTTTGGACAGGAAGTAAGGTCAAATTGGGGTCATCTTTTTGTAAATATCTTTTGACAATTAACGGCCTGTACAATGGTATAAAAATTGTGAATTTACCCGTTTTGGTTGTTGAGATATGATTTTTTAAATATTAAACTTTGACTTCCGGTTTGGACAGGAATTAAGGTCAAATTGGGGTCACCTTTGTGTAAATATTTTTCGACAATTAACAATCTATACAATGGTGCAAAAATGTCAATTTACTACTTGTGGTTGTTGATATATGATTTTTTTTAAATATTAAACTTTGACTTCCGGTTTGGACAGGATGTAAGGTCAAATTGGGGTCACCTTTGTGTAAATATTTTTCGACAATTAACAATCTATACAATGGTGCAAAAATGTCAACTTACTACTTGTGGTTGTTGATATATGATTTTTTTTAAATATTAAACTTTGACTTCCGGTTTGGACAGGATGTAAGGTCAAATTGGGGTCACCTTTTTGTAAATATTTTTTGACAATTCACGATCTGTACAATGGTACAAAAATTGTGAATTTACCTCTTGTGGTTGTTGAGATATGATTTTTTTAAATGTTAAACTTTGACTTCCGGTTTGGACAGGAAATAAGGTCAAATTGGGGTCATGTTTTTGTAAATATTTTTCGACAATTAACAATCTATACAATGGTGCAAAAAATGTCAATTTACCTGTTGTGGTTGTTGAGATATGATTTTTTTTAATATTAAACTTTGACTTCCGGTTTGGACAGGAAGTAAGGTCAAATTGGGGTCACTCACAACTCGAGTTTCATCTACTTGTTAAGTTCTAAGTACATGCCAAGTTTCAAGTTCATGTGAAGTTTGCAAGTATGTGTTTTTTTGTGGACAGACGTCGGGGAGAAGAAGAAGAAGAAGAAGAAGAAGTAAAACTAGAGATTCAGAGTTTGTCTCGACACAAACTCAAGGTGTTCGGGAGATGTAAGGTCAAATTGGGGTCAACTTTGTTTAAATATTTTGTGACAATTAACGATCTGTACAATGGAGCAAAAAAATTTAATTTACCTCTTGTGGTTGCTGAGATGATTTTTTGAAATATTAAACTTTGACTTCCGGTTTGGACAGGAAGTAAGGTCAAATTGGGGTCATCTTTTTGTAAATATATTTTGACAATTAGCGATCTGTACAATGGTACAAAAATTGTGAATTTACCTCTTGTGGTTGTTGAGATATGATTTTTAAATATTAAATGCTTGACTTCCGGTTTGGACAGGAAGTAAGGTCAATTGGTGTCATCTTTTGTAAATATCTTTTGACAATTAACGGTCTGTACAATGGTATAAAAATTGTGAATTTACCTGTTTTGGTTGTTGAGATATGATTTTTTTTAAATATGAAACTTTGACTTCCGGTTTGGACAGGAAGTAAGGTCAAATTGGGGTCACCTTTTTGTATATATTTATAGACAATTAAAAGTCTATACAATGGTAAAAATTTCAATTTACCTCTTGTGGTTGTTGTTATATGATTTTTTAATATTAAACTTTGACTTCCGGTTTGGACAGGAAGTAAGGTCAAATTGGGGTCACCTTTTTGTAAATATTTATTGACAATTAACGATCTGTGCAATGGTACACAAATTCAGTGAATTTACCTCTTGTAGTTGTTGAGATATGATTTTTTAAATATTAAACTTTGACTTCCGGTTTGGACAGGAAGTAAGGTCAAATTGGGATCACCTTTGTGTAAATATTTTTCGACAATTAACAATCTATACAATGATACAAAAATGTCAATTTTACCTCTTGTGGTTGTGGAGATATGATTTTGTTAAACATTAAACTTTGACTTCCGGTTTGGACAGGAAGTAAGGTCAAATTAAATACCTTTGTGTAAATATTTTTTGACAATTAACAATCTGTACAATGATACAAAAATGTCAATTTTACCTCTTGTGGTTGTGGAGATATGATTTTAAACATTAAACTTTGACTCCGGTTTGGACAGGAAGTAAGGTCAAATGGGGTCACCTTTTGTGTAAATATTTTTTGACAATTAACAATCTATACAATGATACAAAAATGTCAATTTACCTCTTGTGGTTGTGGAGATATGATTTTTTAAACATTAAACTTTGACTCCGGTTTGGACAGGAAGTAAGGTCAAATTGGGGTCACCTTTGTGTAAATATTTTTTGACAATTAACAATCTATACAATGATACAAAAATGTCAATTTACCTCTTGTGGTTGTGGAGATATGATTGTTTTAAACATTAAACTTTGACTTCCGGTTTGGACAGGAAGTAAGGTCAAATTAGGGTCACCTTTGTGTAAATATTTTTGGACAATTAACAATCTGTACAATGGTGCAAAACTGTCAATTTACCTGTTGTGGTTGTTGAGATATGATTTTACGTGCATACATAATTAGCACGACCAGAGCTGATTTACATTCACCAAATTACGTGCATACAATTAGCTCACCAGAGCTGATTTACATTCACCAACAGAGGCGCACTCTTTTAGCGTTGAAAAAGCCGTGTAGATCTTTCATTTGCAACGTAATCAAAACGCTTTAACTAATAAAGAACGATTGATCGAAATTGATATCTGATGACCTAATAATGACGTGACAAATTATGTTTCATCTACGTGTTATGTTCTAAGTATGTGCCAAGTTTCAAGTTCATATGAAGTTTGCAAGTATGTGTTTTTTGTAGACAATCGATCCCGGAAAGAAGAAGAAGAAGAAGGAGAAGAAAAAAAAAAAAACCGAACAATAACAATAGGTGCTCGGCTTGTAGCTCGAACACCTAATTCAGATATAAGTTTTTGTCACAACAAACAAGGTGTTCGGTTGAAGTTAAAATGGTTACGTCATCAATTCAAGTGCTGGAAAAGTCAAATGTTAACGCCTGTTGAAGTTCTCGCGAGAAGTTTATTTGAATACAATACAATACTGAATTTAGAAATTATTTTAATATTAAACTTTGACTTCCGGTTTGGACAGGAAGTAAGGTCATATTGGGGTCACCTTTGTGTAAATACTTTTGACAATTAACAATCTGTACAATGGTACAAAAATGTCAATTTACCTCCTGTGGTTGTTGAGATATGATTTTTTTAAATATTAAACTTTCACTTCCGGTTTGGACAGGAAGTAAGGTCAAATTGGGGTATAAATATTTTTTGACAATTAACGATCTGTACAATGGTACAACATTTTTTAATTTACTTGTGGTTGTTGAGATATGTTTTTTTTTAAATATTAAACTTTGACTTCCGATTTGGACAGGAAGTAAGGTTAAATTGGGGTCATCTTTTTGTAAATATCTTTTGACAATTAACGGTCTGTACAATGGTATAAAAATTGTGAATTTACCTGTTTTGGTTGTTGAGATATGATTTTTTAAATATTAAACTTTGACTTCCGGTTTGGACAGGAATTAAGGTCAAATTGGGGTCACCTTTGTGTAAATATTTTTCGACAATTAACAATCTATACAATGGTGCAAAAATGTCAATTTACTACTTGTGGTTGTTGATATATGATTTTTTTAAATATTAAACTTTGACTTCCGGTTTGGACAGGAAGTAAAGGTCAAATTGGGGTCACCTTTTTCTAAATATTATTTGACAATTAACGATCTGTACAATAGTGAAAGAATTGTGAATTTCTCTCTTGTGGTTGTTGAGATATGATTTTTGTTAAATATTAAACTTTGACTTCCGGTTTGGACAGGAAGTAAAGGTCAAATTGGGTCCTTTTTGAAAATATTTTTTGACAATTAACGATCTGTACAATGGTGAAAGAATTGTGAATTTATCTCTTGTGGTTGTTGAGATATGATTTTTTAAATGTTAAACTTTGACTTCCGGTTTGGACAGGAAGTAAGGTCAAATTAGTCATGTTTTGTAAATATTTTTCGACAATTAACAATCTATACAATAGTGCAAAATGTCCATTTACCTGTTGTGGTTGTTGAGATATGATTTTTTAAATATTAAACTTTGACTTCCGGTTTGGACAGGAAGTAAGGTCAAATCGGGGTCACCACAACTCGAGTTTCATCTACTTGTTAAGTCTCTAAGTACATGCCAAGTTTCAAGTTCTGTAGAAGTTTGCAAGTATGTGTTTTTTTATGACAGTCACGGGGGAGAAGAAGAAGAAGAAGAAGAAGTAAAATTAGATATAAGTTTTTGTCACAACAAAAACAAAGGTGTTCGGGTTGAAGTTAAAATGGTTACGCCATCAATTCAAGTGTTGAGAAGTCAAATGTTAACGCCTGTTGAAGTTCTCATGTAGAAGTTTATTTGAATACAATACAATACTGAATTTAGAAATTATTTTAATATTAAACTTTGACTTCCGGTTTGGACAGGAAGTAAGGTCAAATTGGGGTCACCTTTGTGTAAATACTTTTGACAATTAACAATCTGTACAATGGTACAAAAATGTCAATTTACCTCCTGTGGTTGTTGAGATACATGATTTTTTAAATATTAAACTTTCACTTCCGGTTTGGACAGGAAGTAAGGTCAAATTGGGGTATAAATATTTTTTGACAATTAACGATCTGTACAATGGTACAAACATTTTTAATTTACTTCTTGTGGTTGTTGAGATGATTTTTTTAAATATTAAACTTTGACTTCCGGTTTGGATAGGAAGTAAGGTCAAATTGGGGTCACCTTTTTGTAAATATTTTTTGACAATTAACGACCTGTACAATGGTTTAAAAATTGTGAATTTACCTCTTGTGGTTGTTGAGATATGATTTTTTTAAATATTAAACTTTGACTTCCGGTTTGGACAGGAAGTAAAGGTCAAATTGGGGTCATGTTTTATAAATATTTTTGACAATTAACAATTTGTACAATGGTGCAAAAAATGTTAATTTACCTCTTGTGGTTGTTGAGATATGATTTTTTTAAATATTAAACTTTCACTTCCGGTTTGGACAGGAAGTAAGGTCAAATTGGGGTCACCTTTTTCTAAATATTATTTGACAATTAACGATCTGTACAATAGTGAAAGAATTGTGAATTTCTCTCTTGTGGTTGTTGAGATATGATTTTTTTAAATATTTAACTTTGACTTCCGGTTTGGACAGGAAGTAAAGGTCAAATTGGGGTCACCTTTTTGAAAATATTTTTTCACAATTAACGATCTGTACAATGGTGAAAGAATTGTGAATTTATCTCTTGTGGTTGTTGAGATATGATTTTTTTTAATGTTAAACTTTGACTTCCGGTTTGGACAGGAAGTAAGGTCAAATCGGGGTCACTCACAACTCGAGTTTCATCTACTTGTTAAGTTCTAAGTACATGCCAAGTTTCAAGTTCGTGTGAAGTTTGCAAGTATGTTTTTTTGCGGACAGTCACGGGGGAGAAGAAGTAAAAAAAAAAAAAAAAAAAACCGAACAAAAACAATAGGTGTTTCGGGTACATACCCGAACACCTAAAAACCGAACAAAAACAATAGGTGTTTCGGGTACATACCCGAACACCTAACTAGAGATTCAGAGTTTGTCTCGACACAAACTCTAGGTGTTCGGGAGGATGTAAGGTCAAATTGGGGTCAACTTTGTTTAAATATTTTGTGACAATTAACGATCTGTACAATGGTGCAAAATTTTTTTAATTTACCTCTTGTGGTTGCTGAGATATGATCTTTTTAAATATTAAAATTTTGACTTCCGGTTTGGACAGGAAGTAAGGTCAAATTGGGGTCATCTTTTTGTAGATATATTTTGACAATTAGCGATCTGTACAATGGTACAAAATTTGTGAATTTACCTCTTGTGGTTGTTGAGATATGATTTTTTTAAATATTAAACCTTGACTTCCGGTTTGGACAGGAAGTAAGGTCAAATTGGGGTCATCTTTTTGTAAATATCTTTTGACAATTAACGGTCTGTACAATGGTATAAATACAAAGTGTGAATTTACCTGTTTTGGTTGTTGAGATATGATTTTTTAAATATTAAACTTTGACTTCCGGTTGGACAGGAATTAAGGTCAAATTGGGGTCACCTTTGTGTAAATATTTTTCGACAATTAACAATCTATACAATGGTGCAAAAATGTCAATTTACTACTTGTGGTTGTTGATATATGATTTTTTTAAATATTAAACTTTGACTTCCGGTTTGGACAGGAAGTAAAGGTCAAATTGGGGTCACCTTTTTCTAAATATTATTTGACAATTAACGATCTGTACAATAGTGAAAGAATTGTGAATTTCTCTCTTGTGGCTGTTGAGATATGATTTTTTTAAATATTTAACTTTGACTTCCGGTTTGGACAGGAAGTAAAGGTCAAATTGGGGTCACCTTTTTGAAAATATTTTTTGACAATTAACGATCTGTACAATGGTGAAAGAATTGTGAATTTATCTCTTGTGGTTGTTGAGATATGATTTTTTTTAATGTTAAACTTTGACTTCCGGTTTGGACAGGAAGTAAGGTCAAATTGGGGTCACTCACAACTCGAGTTTCATCTACTTGTTAAGTTCTAAGTACATGCCAAGTTTCAAGTTCGTGTGAAGTTTGCAAGTATGTGTTTTTTTGCGGACAGTCATGGGGGACAAGAAGAAGTAAAAAAAAAAAATTTAAAAAAAAAAAACGAACAAAAACAATAGGTGTTTCGGGTACATACCCGAACACCTAAAAACCGAACAAAAACAATAGGTGTTT
The DNA here is from genome assembly GCA_029582265.1 of Zoroaster sp. YZ-2022. Classification (NCBI taxonomy): domain Eukaryota; kingdom Metazoa; phylum Echinodermata; class Asteroidea; order Forcipulatida; family Zoroasteridae; genus Zoroaster; species Zoroaster sp. YZ-2022. Next base: position 10,008,073 of record CM055823.1, read on the forward strand.
CTGGTACATACCCGAACACCTAACTAGAGATTCAGAGTTTGTCTCGACACAAACTCTAGGTGTTCGGGAGGATGTAAGGTCAAATTGGGGTCAACTTTGTTTAAATATTTTGTGACAATTAACGATATGTACAATGGTGCAAAAAAAAAATAATTTACCTCTTGTGGTTGCTGAGATATGATCTTTTTAAATATTAAAATTTTGACTTCCGGTTTGGACAGGAAGTAAGGTCAAATTGGGGTCATCTTTTTGTAGATATATTTTGACAATTAGCGATCTGTACAATGGTACAAAATTTGTGAATTTACCTCTTGTGGTTGTTGAGATATGATTTTTTTAAAATATTAAACCTTGACTTCCGGTTTGGACAGGAAGTAAGGTCAAATTGGGGTCATCTTTTTGTAAATATCTTTTGACAATTAACGGTCTGTACAATGGTATAAAAATTGTGAATTTACCTGTTTTGGTTGTTGAGATATGATTTTTTAAATATTAAACTTTGACTTCCGGTTTGGACAGGAATTAAGGTTAAATTGGGGTCACCTTTGTGTAAATATTTTTCGACAATTAACAATCTATACAATGGTGCAAAATGCTCAATTTACTACTTGTGGTTTGTTGATATATGATTTTTAAATATTAAACTTTGACTTCCGGTTTGGACAGGATGTAAGGTCAAATTGGGTCACCTTTTGTAAATATTTTTGACAATTCACGATCTGTACAATGGTACAAAAATTGTGAATTTACCTCTTGTGGTTGTTGAGATATGATAGTTTTTAATATTAAACTTTGACATCCGGTTTGGACAGGAAGTAAAGGTCAAATTGGGTCATGTTTTTAAAAATATTTTTGACAATTAACAATCTATACAATGGTGCAAAAAATGTCAATTTACCTGTTGTGGTTGTTGAGATATAATTTTTTTAAATATTAAACTTTGACATCCGGTTTGGACAGGAAGTAAGGTCAAATTGGGGTCACTCACAACTCGAGTTTCATCTACTTGTTAAGGCCGTTTGTTTTTTATTACTTGGATTACGGATTTGTAAGCTACAAAAAATGAGCGGGGATCGGGTAAAAAAAAAAAAAAAAAAAAAAGAAATGATCGGGATTACGGAATTCCGAGCTCACGAAATCGGGCGGGGCGAAAAAATAAATTTAAAAAAAATACCGAAGGCACGCAGGCGGCTTCTAAAACACGTACATTATACACAATTTATGTAGACAAAAGCAGAAAGTCACTGAATGAATGTCGCGAGTGTTTAGGCTTAACAAAATGTTCTGTTTCCGGTTTCTGACCGACCCTAACTTTACGCCGCGACCCTAAACAAATTCGCACACACAGACCATTTGTTGACACAGCAATCGATTGCATGAGTTTGGGCCGTGAGGTCAAGTCGCGCGATGCACGTACATGTAGTTGTTACTAAATGGCCAATAGTATAGTCTATAAACGGACTCGCACTTTTGTACGTGAATGCATAACATTGGTCTGGTTTCCATCATACATCGGCCGCGATTTTTTTCTCCGTTCACTGGCTCACGGTACGTGTACACATTTACTGTACATGTATTGTAGGGATCTTGTTGTATTTGAAGAAAATGTGATCTAAAAGTATTGTTTTGTACACGATGGTGTTTTGTACGCGATCGGTGGCACTGTTGTAAGTGTTGTGGATGATTTTTTTTTTTTTACTACAAAATTTGATTTTTCGGGCGGGGATTTTTTTAATTTTTTTCAGAAACGCGATTTTTTCGAGCGGCGATTCCGTAATCCAAGTTATTAAAAAAACATGGCCTAAGTTCTAACTAAGTACATGCCAAGTTTCAAGTTCATGTGAAGTTTGCAAGTATGTGTTTTTTTGTGGACAGACGTCGGGGAGAAGTAGAAGAAGAAGAAGAAGAAGAAGTAAAAAAATATATAAAAAACCGTACAAAAACAATAGGTGTTTCGGGTACATACCCGAACACCTAACTATTCGTAGAAGTAGTTTTTGCCATCATTATCAATGTTTGTGATTGTAGTGTGAAATTTGGCAACAAGAACTTTCATGAATTCAAATTATTTAAATTTTCTTTAAAATGAAAGAACCTTAGCTTTAAGATATAGAAGAATTACCACTGCTTTTCCTTCCTCTTGTTAAACTTAACCTATGATGTATGTCTCATTAACGTGATTGAGTCAAATTGCTACAAATGTTTTGTCGGGACACCGTACAAAGTTGATCAGCATTTTGGTGATATCTGTGAACATTTACTGAAGGGTTGTAAGAAAATAAATGACTCCATTATAATGTTTTTATTAAATGAGTTTGTTTGTTTTTCCCCAGTATAGGGATACATGCAGTCACCAGAGGAACTGGACTTGACTCTCACTTCCACCCATACTGCATGCACAACTCCTGTAGTGTCTGACAGGTCAGCTTGGATGTCCCTCCACCAGATTTGGAGAAAGATGATGCTGCTTGCCACCTCCAAGAACCGTTAATTCCTGCTGTGAGCAACCTAAGTCTACGCTTCATTTTGGGATACTCGCTGTTATTTTGCAAAAATTCTATGTATTTTCTGAATTGGAACTAATCAATGATATATGCCTAATTATGTAGTTCTTTTAAGGTTTTGTTTTTAATTCATGGTATAATACTGATTTGTCTAACAACACTGAGTGGTCTAGTGGAAAGATTCAGGACTCTTGTTCCAGAGGTCCTGGGTTCAAA
>CM055823.1:10011292-10037932 GCA_029582265.1 Zoroaster sp. YZ-2022
ATTTGACCTGGTGTGAAAAGTTGATTGCTTTATACTTAAAATATTCCATTTGGAGGTTTTAAATCAAACTTATTTGGTTCAAAGTTCATGATGGTATGAAACAACTCTGGAAATATTTCCGTCTCCTTCATGATATATGTACCATAACAACGTAATAAGTTGAAACTCTCACAGGCTAGTTATTCCAGAACAGAAATGATACCTTTAGAAATTATCAATGTTTCACTGGCCTTCCGTCCAATCTAACAGTTCTAAAATAACCAGCAGACAATGCAGTAGAAATTCGAGTAAAGCCATTACATTGTGTACTTCAAACTTTGAAATTATACTTTCAGTATACTAGAAATATCCCAGCCACCAGTGTTTTATAAGACACAATAAATACAATGGTTTGCTATTACATTGACAAAGATAATTCCGGTGGGCGTGAAAGGTTATTTATTTATTTATTTATTTATTTTAATTTGAGCGACTTTAGAGATTGTCCATTTTTAGGAGGAAACAAAGTAAATTTGTCTGGTCATATTAGTGTTGTGTGGGTAAATTTACCAACACAAATTTTCCCTCCCACTCTGAAAATCCTCGCTATGACACCGATGTCAGTCGACAGATTTGCTTCCACCCCCCCCCCCCCCCCCTCCACTGTATTATCTACAGTGGCTTCAAGACAACATGAATGGATGGCATAGCTGGTATTATTCTAATATTTAGCCCATAAATGATAAACTATCTTGAATTTAGGCATATCAAGCTCTAATTGGTACGTTTATTATTATTGTTTGAATATTAATTCGAATCCGTGGAATGTCTTATGGAATGTTATAATAGCTACTTCACACATTTCAGTTACTCCTATAGATGTTACTTGCAGTTACTCTGTCCATTAGCTCAACATGTCCCGCTGGAACTGTAAATTAAACAAATATAAAGGTATATCATCAATAATTATGCAAGATGTGTAGTTTTGCATGGTGGAAAGGATCAGTAAAGACTGTGTACGGTCACACGTGAACATTCTCTTTTGAGTAGTAATTAGTTCTGAAAAGAGCTGGAGGTTACAACTCGATGTTCCGATCAGTAAGCTATGATCGTCTTCAGGAGAATGCCGGACTCTGGGAAACGCTGCTGCTTAGGCAAACTTTTTTTATTTTTTTTTATTGTATTACGAACATTTGGCAGGGTCGAAGGACAGAATACAAAAAATTAAAAAAATTCCATACTTGCATGTGTATTACTACAGAGTAGTGGTCACTGCGCACCACTCATCATGCAGCCTCACCGCATGGAAAAACTCGTACTTTTACTAATTCGTACTCATTTTGGTCAACGCGTAACAACTCGTATGCTATTCGCCTCGTGCATATCGTATCCCTCTAGCGGTAAAATGTACTAAGTATGAAGAGTTTTTCTACCTGAAAAAGGACATCTCAGCTGCCATTTTGTTAGAAATTTTTAAAGTGAAACTTTTCCCTGGTAACCGTTAATACTAGAATGGAGCTAGTAGCGCACGCCAGTGGTTAACCAGTGATAATTTCCTACGTCCCAGCCATAGTAACGTTTGCCAAACTATGGCCGGTCGCCAGTGCAAAATAAAACCGGAAATTCAATGTTTGTTTTAAATACTGTAATTAGTGAAAAACACTGATACAATCAACATACTTTACCAAGATATATTGCTCTTAAATACTTCCGGTGTAAAATGTTTAATTGTGGGCAGAATCTCTTGCTAACGTGTTTAAAATTGTTGGTCATTGATGGCTGTCCATAAAAAATGGCGCTCAATGCTTACAATACAAAATGCCCTCTGTCTGCGAACTCCTGCATCATATGTGATGGCACTCTCATTATAGTCATGGACGGGACCAATAGACTAATCCAGGGACCACAGTATTCCCTGCCATAGCCTGAAGATATAGCGAAGGCTTTTGATACTGTTAATAATGATATACTTCTTCATAAATTGGAACATATTGGTGTTCGCGGAATAGCCTTGGACTGGTTCAAGAGTTACTTATCACAAAGAAAACAATTTGTCTCATATAATTCATCAAATTCATTACATAACTCAATTTCCTGTGGAGTTCCAAAGGTTCTGTATTGGTTCCTTTATTGTTCATTATTTATGTTAATGATATATGTAATTCGACTAATTTGGTTTCATTCTGTTTATTTGCAGATGATACAAATCTATTATATAACCACCACAATGTAGACATTGCTATTAATAATTTGAATATTGAACTTGTTAAGATAAGCAAATGGCTCTCATCCAATAAACTATCTGTAAATCTGCTGAAGACCAATTATATAGTTTTTAGTACTCGACAGAACAAATACATCCGCAATGCTAATATACGCTTAAATGGTACTACATTGAACCAAGTAAAGAGTACAACATTCTTAGGAATTGTTATTGATGAGAATCTTTCTTGGAATAAACATATAGATATGCTGATCAGCAAAATCTCCAAAAACATTGGTGTCATGAACAGACTGAAATTGTTTCTACCTCAACATATTCTTTTAACGTTATACAATTCCCTCATTCTTCCATATATAAATTATGCTATATTAAATTGGGGTAGCTCAACTTCACAATCTAATAAAGTTTTTCTTCTACAGAAGAAAGCTGTTCGAATTATTACAAAAAGTTGGTAGGTAGAACATACCGCTGCGTTGTTTGCAGAGTTAAACGTTGTTAAATTCAACGACCTATACAATCTAAATCTAGGCAAATTCATGTTTAAGTATAAAAATGACCTCCTTCCTACTGATTTCAAAGATTTTTGCAAGCTATCTTCATCGGTACATACATATGGTACCCGTGGTGCATCGAATGGTAATCTTTACATTAATAACAGAACGTCATTATCTAAAAACAGTGTATTTTCTCGTGGTATTATATTTTGGAATCATCTCAAACCGGATCTAAAATAATCTCTTACGCTTGGTTCATTCTCCAAAAAACTTAAACAGTACTTTTTAAATATGTTTAATGCAGTAAAAAACAAACTTGATTCAAATTATTATCAAAATGTTATTATTGTTATGAATTATTTAGTAGTCAGGTCTCATATGCCTGTTACATGTCCTTGTCATGTCTAAGTCTTTGTCTGTCATAGGGGAAGATTTAAAAACATTATGCTTCATTTTCCCTACATGTTGGTAATACTGCCAAGTTCCTATGTATAAATCCTGTCAAACTAATTTACACTTAACATAATTTATTGTCAACTGTGCTTAATATTAATAATAATTATGTCATGTACTATTGTACCATTATGGATTAAGTTGTTGCCAACATGGAAATAAATGTGTGACATTGTATTGTATTGTCACGACGTCACGCTCTGAGCTGGAGGCGCGTGAATTACGCCAGATCTTGGCCGCGATATTTTTCCCAATGCTGAACTTTGACCTTGGTTGGTAGCTCGCGCGCAAGCCTGGAAGCGTGACGTCAGATCTTCAGCACAACGCGTTAACGTATCCAATTAAGTCCTTTGAGTGGTACGCCTGGAGCCTGTCTATATCCTTGATAGGATATAGACAGGGGACCAGTCTATTATTGCCATGATCGCGGTGGTACCGCACTGCATGCGCGCGTCACACGCATTCTTAAATACGCAGTACGCTAGCGTTTCGTCAGCGTTTCGAGTGCACAGGTTGATCAAGGAAGCACTGGACTAAAAAAGATCGACTTTTATAATAGGCTAATAGTCCTCTAAAATGATTTTAAAAAATTAAACCGGATACTCACCGACAAAAAATCAAAAACGGTTCACAAGCAACGGCGTTGGGTTAATGCCCTGTTAGGTAATGTTTGATTGGTTAAATAAATTTAATTTTTTTACTAATCTGAGATTACCAAACGTTTATGGTAAATGTTTATGGTACCAAATTCATTCAAAGACCAAATTCATTCGCCTAGCTCATTATCGTAATTTGTATGCCCTAAAAAAACATCGGAAAAACAAAGATTTTTAATAGTCCAAAGATTTCAGTTCCATACATATGAGGAATTGTATAAAAAATTACCCAATGATATGATATGGGGGTCTTTGACTTCAACTTAAGAGTATTTTGGATACACTAGGCCCTGAAAAAGTAGTCCTAAATTGCTTCCAAGCAGGTGCCTTTTTTCAAAATGGATGATTTTTTGCCAGTGTTAACGTTGAGAATAACTGGATGGGCCTCTGGGATACCGACATAAAAAATGTTTGGGATTTCTAAGTGTTTTTAATCACATTTATGCACGTTCAAATGAACGTGAGCCAATACATACGAACACTATACAAGCGAATACAATTAAAGTGGTAAACAATTTTCCAGACACTACTGCGTGCTAAGGTCATGAAGGCCAATGTCACATCATGCGTGTCTTGAGGAATGTATGATTATAAGAAAAGACAGGTTTAACAACCATGTTCGATCATCTAAAACGCTAGATGAATGTAAGTCTAGTACACAGTCATGTACATGACATGAAATGACGCTTACCATCAACTCGTACTCACGTATGTCAACTCGTACGTCTAATTTATTTTAAAGAAATTTGAAGTACAGTTAGAGAGATGATTTTCATGCCTGTCAATCAAACTCAAGAAATGGTCCTTTTCAGGGGCACCAAGTTTTTAAATAAAATATGTATTCCCCCTTTATTTTCCTTGATAAATACAAACAAACAAACTGTCCTATTTATAGTTTAATTCGAGAAATGAGTAATTGGTTGCGTGCGAGTGGCACGCGTAAGTACCATACAGTTGACTGGAAATCGCCGCAAACGACCGACCCACATTGTGGTCCCAGACTAGCCACCGCTGCACAGTGGACCAGGGTGAAACCAAAGTGTGCCAAAAGGGGTCATTTGTGTGTGTGTGTGCCAGATTTGATTTCTTTTACATTTTTAGGTTCCTAAGACTGTATATAAACAGTTTAAACAATGAATATTTAATAACCGTAGAACCGCCTTACAATCTCAAAAAATTAAAAAATGTGATAATAAGCCGGTTGCTGGTGTTATTTTTTGCCATTGTGGGCTTCAGAAGCTATCGTCATGTAAATTGAAGTAAACGCAGTGCATGGTCTATATTTTATAAAAAATTTAGTCGATTGTAAATTAGTTTTTTGATTTCATCAGCAAAAACTGAGGAATTTGGTTTAAAAAATATAAAATATAGCGTTTTTGGTTCAGCTATGGTTGGAACTACAAATTCCCGCCGATTCCCGCCTAAATTCTCAAGTTCCCTAAAGCTAATCTTTCAGCAACATTTTGATACCAAAATTAGCTGCGACCTGTGATTTTCTAGCATTTTTTTGTAAACCCCCATCCCAACAAATTTGAATCTTTTTTATAAGTCGACTGTGAGCAGCGCGCTTCACACAGTGAAATGACTTGCGGTTTCCGCTTCGTAAACAAAGAGAAGACTTGTAAAATGAGAGCCATGATAAACAATTGTGCAGTTAAAATAGTTATCAGTGTCTTGATAATGGAAAGCACGACATATCTAAAAAGTAATTTTCAGTCAGTATTAAAGCCAGTTTACATGAAACTTGTTGGTGTTAAATTGATAAATTTGTCTCATGTGCTACCAAATATAGTAATATAGTGAATTAATGTCCAAAATTAATTGCTGTCCCTCTCGGAAACAAAAACAATTCAACGTACGAATTAATACGAAACAACTAAATGCATTTTCATTATTTTCTCCGATAATGACACACAATAAACGGAAATTTTCACAGGTTGGTTGTTTAACGGATATCTTGATTCAAAGAAAGTAAGGATACTTTTACAAACGTTTTTACAAACATTACCAATTACAAACTTACCATTACAAACTTCTTCAAATTGTTTAACGACAATTTTATCCTTACAATAATTTACAGCCGTAACGCATACACTTGAATAGTGTAATTTAAAACCAGCGAGACCGCAATTGAGGCTATGAGCGTGAATCATCTGCAGTCAAATCAGAAATCAGTATTTTGATAACGTCATAAATGTTTAAAACACTTTCATTGACATCATTGCGTCCGAAAACATATCTGGGTCTAATATGCCATCAAAATAACGGACAATTTAGTTTTGGCTCACTTTGGTCCCACCCTGGCCCACTGTGTGCTGCTTCTCGTCAAACAACATGTGCTCACTGCTCCTGGCGTGTACGTGCTGGTTTAATTACCAGGAATACGTTCGCAAATCCAAGCTGCTGAAGAGAAGGGCAGCTGCGCAGAATCATATCTTTTGGTTTCGGCAATAAAATAAATATTAAACAATCATTGGGTTTTTAATAAATAAAAATTCTCAATTAAAATTCCCGCACCAAGAATTTTAAAAAACGTACCGTATTTCTCTTTTTTTTTCAAAATTCTCAGATTCAGGTTCGGTGAGTTCGTAATCCAACTAATTCAAAAATGCTGGCCTTAAGTAGACTGCTGGGGGATTTGTGCTATTAACACTGGATGCTGGACAGCAGTGTAATAAAGTAAGAGATGCATAATAGCCCTCTGTTCGCTACCCTATGGACCTCTGTTCGCCACCCTATGGACCTCTGTTCGCCACCCTCGGGACCTCTGTTCGCCATCCTTGGGATCCGCCGATATATAAAATAGCAATCAATGTGGAGGATACTCACCATATTCACATCAATCATGTTATTTTGTCGTTCGGTTAAACATCGCACCAGAACCCGGGTGGGCAACGCTCTACGAGGAAATAAAGCAATACCAAATACAAGAACAATGTTCAGCTCATGACAGCCCTGATATGATCCTATCTACAGTGCATTTGCACTGTAGATAGGGTCATATCAGGGCTAAGCTCATGAGAACTTTACGGTTTGTGAAGAGATGAAACATCTTAATTAGTGCTTGCTTGAAGGAAGATACGCTGGATGGAGTAGGTCGGTGTGATGAGGGTCCTATGGAGACACACTGAGGATTTGGGAGGTTGGCATTTGGTACACGAGCAGTGGCAGTCTGCAGAGTTTATCGTCTCAATCCAGATATTGCATTAACACCATCTAAGAGGCCTTTTTAAATATATACACAATCATCAGACCGTTCCACAAGGTAGGCCTTCAACCTCAGCGATAGATGGCGCCACTGCTCCCGGTACCAATTGATCTTACATAATTATCTGCTGTGGTCCCTCAACCCAATCATCATATGAATCTTTTGTACCTGTCTCCTGTACCCATGGTCCTGTCTCCTGTACCCATGGTCCCGTCTCCTGTACCATCTTACATAATTATCTACTGTTGTCCCTCAACCCAATCATCATATGAATCTTTTGTACCTGTCTCCTGTACCCATGGTCCTGTCTCATGTACCCATGGTCCGGTCTCCTGTACCCATGGTCCCGTCTCCTGTACCCCTCTTACATAATTATCTACTGTGGTCCCTCAACCCAATCATCATATGAATATTTTGTACCTGTCTCACTTACCCATGGTCCTCCCTCCCCAATTACATGTATGATCATTCTACTACACTGACACAGTTCTGTGAGCACAAACACCACCGCCCCTCGTCTCTATGATCTAGTTTCCCACGTTAGCGGCAATTCCAGTGGCGTAGCAGGGGGAGCAGGGAACAGCCCCAACTTATTGACAAAATAGTGTATGTCGGTAAATTCACAAATTTGTTGGTAATTCGGACAAATCATCGCTACACCACTGGGCAATGCCATGAGTGTTTCACTTACTTTGCTCCTGGAGCTCCTCTTCAAAATATTCTCGTTCTAGGAAGAGAAACAATATTTAGGATTGAATGATGAAAGAAATAAAAATACGAAATAAATTTCAGTCAGTCAGTCAGTCAGTCAGTCAGTCAGTCAGTCAGTCACGGTTCCAGTCTTCTTGAAAACGTTATCCTGCCATTAATAACTTATTTCAAAAATCACAAAAAAACTTTCAAAAGATTGTGTCTTTAAATGCAGACAATAGCCACACGATTTTAGTAAAATAATTTGTATAACACTTTTTCGTGTAGGTTAGTTTTCAAGCAGTTATACACTAATGTTTTCCCAGGGGCGGGAAGAAACCTGCGACAAAACATGTATTGAGTTAAAGGTAAAGTAAAGAATTGGTAAATTACAAAAAACACCATTTTTTATTCATAATGTTACACTTACTTTGTGTAAAGCCGATGATGGTGAATGTTCCCTAGAAATAATTTTTTTTGAGGTTCTGTCGCTGAAATAATTTCCGTTTAATAAAATGGTTAAAAGAGAATTATTTCATAGATCTAATTGCATTTTCACTTTTGTCTTGTGAACGACATCACGTAATAATGCGAATCTTTCACAGATTGGTTGTTTAATGTTTATCGGGATTTACAGAAAGTAAGCATATCGCAGTAGCAGTTTGGGAGCATTATCATGGGAGCATAAATGCAAGATTACTTTATACAATCTCTACAAATGCTGTTGGGGCGTGGCACCTCTTTTTTGCCATGCATGCCGGTTTCAGCTAACCTCGTTCCTTTCCTGACAACAGCCGTTGATTCAGGGTAATTATCATTTGCCATAATACACACGTTGTTGTTTATTTTGTATTTATTTATTGTATTCATTTATTTATTGGCGTGCATATTATGTGAGTGACTTGGACCGGATGCATTGCACGTGAGGGTAGGGGGACCCCGTACTGACAGAAACATTATAATTACGTTTTTGATTGTTTTCACGATGTTTCAATTCTTGAAGGAGCTCTCTCAGACTTTCCATTAGCCCTGCATCTGGTAAAAACCACAAGCATAACAAATAAACATGACTGTGACCAGGGGCGCGTTTTCCCGACTGTAACCAGAAACATGTTTGGGCTTTGGTGATTAGTTAAGCGTTTACGCGAGTTCGGTTGTGCTGCGATGACGTCATTGTTCTGACCAAACGTAAACCGAAGTGTTGTGATCGGTTATGCTTGGTTTCAAGATGGCGGATTGAAAAAACAACTAAAGTTTTGTTAATTATTTGTTAAAACATGATGAAATGATTGTTCGTATACCAGTATATCTTTCAAGTTTATTACTAGCTCTCACGAGTAAGTTCTATTTGGCAAAACATTTAATTACATCGTATATTTGAGAAGCGTTGATGATTGAACTGAAAACAATTTTCTGGTTATGTTCGCGTTTTCGCGTAGCTATGCCATCTTGTTTCTGGTCAAGAATATGACGTCAGAAACAAGTTTCTGGTTAGGGTCACGAAAACACGCCCCAGTTGCCTAACCATGTCTATTCTGCCATGGCCGTATACAATGAGGGACGGGGCGTGACAAGGTTAGCAAAAACCGTGTTGGTAGAAACTACACCAGAGACGTTCATATTGAACAACTCGCCCAATACAAACACTATGGAAGAATAAAACTAATGACACCTCCAGCGTTATTTCAACTGTTACCAATGGCGTTCTTTTAACATTCCAGTTTTTGCAGTGTGGGGACGTGGACATGTTTCCCAAATGCTTGGATATAATGACAGTAATGTCAATATTCCCTTATACTGTTTATCGTCCCCATTAATGACACAATATCCAACAAGAAACTTAACAATTATGAAGATTACGGTACCAAACAATGACCCGACTGACATATTATTGTCATTTTTGAGAATCGTGAAATGTACACTCTTAAAACTAAAGTGTTGAATCAACATTTTAAACAGTTCAGTCAGTGACTACTCTTTATAAAGTTGGATTTAACTTTTAAAAGTGATGCCTTCACATTGATAAATTTAGACTTAACTTGACTCCGTGTTAATTTAACACTTTCTTTGAGTTGAATTTAACTTTATAAAAATGTTGTCACTCACCGAACTCTTATAAGGTTGATTCAACACTTTAGTTTTAAGAGTGTATATATATAATACAGTGGTGTAACTAGGGTCAAATTTTCAGGGGTCACTAGGGGGCGCACCACTTTTTCTAGGGGATGTCAATACTTGAATCCTGAAGTCTCAAATTGGGACCTATTTTTTACAAAATTCTGAATGGGGAACCCGGGGGCACAGACCTCGGCTGGGGAGCACGGACCTCGGCTGGGGGGGCACGGACCTCGGCTGGGGATGGGGGGGCACGGACCTCGGCTGGGGGGCACGGACCTCGGCTGGGGGGCACGGACCTCAGCTGGGGGGCACGGACCACGGCTGGGGGGCACGGACATCGGCTGGGGGGCACGGACCTCGGCTGGGGGGCCACGGACCTCAGCTGGAGGGCACGGACCTCGGCTGGGGTACTTCCCCCTCCCCCTCCCCCGCCCTCCCCATAGTTAAGGTATTGATATAATATACAAAGATGATATTTCCACGTTGGAATGAATACAATATAACAGCAGAATGCATTTACTATTTAAAGCTGAAACCTTAACAGGGTTTTGTTTAAACAGTATAATGAATAAAGTATTATAAGGACAGATGCTTTTCAGACATTTTATCAAAATGTAAACTTCCTTCGAAAAGTGAATCATAGCGCACAGTTAATTATTCATTCATTTCAAAATACATTTAAACGAAATCACATTACATCCCAATATATGTACTATTATTTTAATGTCTCATTGATTAACGAATTATTATTTTTATTTTTATATATTAAAAACAAAACTCAAATCGGGTAGAATGTCGTATCCGACCGCCACTTTTTCTCATTAAATATAACCAATAATGTAATCTTACCTATCGAGTAAGGTGGACAACATATGGATGAGGGTGGATATATAGCCTACTTCAAATTACCACCAGGATATATATTTCATGAAATTTAGGCATTTTTCATATACGATGACTTCCTCAGTCATGTCAGTCTGATCTTGTCAACTCCCCCATAAGTGACCAACACGGTCATTGTACATGCGCAGTGGCAAATATATAGGATCCTTCTATTTTCTGAAGGGGAGGATTTTTTTAGAAAGGAAATCAAGTCCGAAAACCATCATAAAAGTGGATTTTAAAGATAGTTTTCGCTTTCTGTACCCCCAAAAATCGATGGAATCCTTTTTTAACTGCTTAGTGGTTGTACAAAAAAAAACTTAAAAAGTGGCGGTCGGATACGACATTCTTTCCCTCAAATCTAGTGCTTTGGTTTTGCGATAATTCCTGAGAAAACATTATTCGATTGAGTTCAATCTATGAACATGACTTGTCGACTTACCTTTATCCTCGTAAGTTGCAATGACACATCCTACACACACCATTAGAAGAATCAAGTAGATATAAGTCTTCATCTTCACTGATGTCATCCATCGTTAAATATACAAAACAACAAACGAGACAATAAAACAGGTTTTCTTAAACACGAAATATGGCATCCAACAAATTATTTATGGCATTACTCCATACAGTCGTTACTACTTTCATTTCGTCTGTCATTATAGGCCTGTGACCCAACAGCAAATAAAACATTTAATCAAATTCCAATATAAAATGTTGACTGGTAAAAGTCGGCTTAAATACAGAATCTACTTTTTCAAAGGGATTTTAACATCAAATTGTGTCAGGTAAACTAAAAATAAAGCATTGCCAATGGGCCTTAACACACTTACATGTTTTTGCACAGATAAGCGTTGCCGTTTCGACAATCAAAGGTGAATTTGAAAGACGTTCTTAACGGTAAGCAATTGAACCGGTGACTCCCTTTAGTAGAGCTATGTAGCACCACAGTACATCATCCAATCACCAACATAATAAATGTCACTTGCCAGGGTTGTGACGTCAGCTACCTTTGTGATAATTCTACTGCATCAGACAAACTGATGTTAAAATGGAAAAACTGTCTATGGTGACAAATTGATGACAAAAGATGGTTTGCAATAAAAAGAACATAATTAACGTATGACTTCCAGCTGAGGTTAGAATCAATTATTATTCCAAGTGTCACAAACTTAGAATTAATGTATAAATGTCATTTTAAGGTAACATAAATAATTGTACTTAAATCCTGTGGGTGTGACGAAATCATGTCCTTTTAGTACCACCTTACTTTTTTATAGTACCGGCAGCCATCCTTATTTTGTTAATATCCACCGAGCCATGGGGCTGCACCTTTTTGTTTACTGAAGAATCTGTTGTGAATTTGATTTCCTTATTTGGCTTAAACATGCAAAGGTTTCCCAAAGTGATTTAACATGCACGGTTTGGATCGATATTTATTCAAATTTATGGGATAAATGAATATTCATTATTGGTGTCGTGTATAAAGAAAAGTAAAGGTGTTTGGGAGACACTTAGCAGTTTGACCACCGGCTCGATGACTTTAGGCACTGAGGCCTCTGCCTGAGACCCCACCCTGGGGGTACAGGTCTGATCAGCCGTTTTCTGGGTATACCGGCTCTGTTAGCCGATGGTTTGGAGGACATCCGAGTTGAGATTGCCGAGACTGGGGCCAAGCTGCTAAGTCGCCACAACCTTTAAGGTCGATTTAAAAAAAATTATTTTCTGGGCTTTGGGGTCTGGTTGGGACATGGAGAGGCACGACACTGACTATGGTATTAGAGGCAAACGCCGTCTCGGGGACCTGACGTCATCCGCCGATGCACGCCAAGGGTCTCTATACCAGTGAGAGTTCCCATGTCACCGCCACAACGATAAACAAATGGGTTCGAATTTATCATTTATCTAAATTTACTTGATTTGTATTAAATTTAATTGATGTTATGTTTATTGTACGTTTATTGTTAGTAATAATTAAATTATATTATACAATTTTTATCTTTTTATGTTCCTCTGCTTCATTTTGTTGGTGTGTTAATTTTCCTTGGGGTGCCTTTTAACTGTATAACTTTCACTCTGTCCCAATCATGATGGACCTTGTGACACCAAGATACTGGAAATAAGATATAGATGTAACATAACAATCTCCTAAACTGTTAAACCGGGCATGGAGATTACCAAATTAAATGTATTACTCCAGTGTGAAGAGTTTAACATGAAATTGTTCACCAGACGCTAATTTAGTTGGAGTTTTCGTTCATCGTAAGTACACTGAGGATTGTACGAAAATTAAGAATTTCATCTGCAAACATAACACAACAGGATGATAAAAGATCGGGTCCAGTGTTTTTATTTAAAAAAGAATATCCGGGACCAGCTATTATACGCATCGTATGGCACACCAGAGCGGTAACATCCACCAAGGAAGAGTTACTGACCTAGTTATACAACACGCTGCTGCCGGCCAGTCAATAATGACCAATGTCTTGAGCATTGTTTCATTAGCTATTCACTCAATTCAAGTATTGAATGATTGTTTATATTGCTGGTCTTCGAACGTATACGCATCACAACCGAATGGACATGCTTGGGCATGTGATGACCATCAACGTTATAAAGGCTTTGAGGATTTGGTTCTGTGTTTGAATTGGGGGGGGGGGGGGTCATATGACGTGTAGAACACGATTTGATTGGAAATCAGTTATGATGGCCCAGTGATCGCTGTATGAACAGGATAGTGATTTGTCTTTTCTTAGCCACCGTAGAACCAGGATCCCTGGGTGCACGGCACTTGTTTTCAGAGGGGGCATATTTGCACACAAAGCTGACAATGAGTCTATTAAAAGTGAACTAACCTGACCTGCTCAATTTCAAAAGGGAAACTGTATCTATTCGAGCGTCGAGCTTCAAACATTGCACTATTCTTTTCATTTTTAGTATTTCAAGGCTGTCTAGCTGCCCTCTAGGTTTACCAGACACAGCGGTAATTCATATGGATGGCACGCCAATGTTGGGGCTGATTCATGAGAGTTCAACAGGGATTGATAGGTGTTTATTTCTGACATAGATTGCGGTATACAAGCCGCATCACCCATCTGATACTGCTATATAATTATGTAGCTAACTTGCAGACATGTTAAGGTTCAGAAATTTTAGCATTCAATATAAGGCCCAAGAAGTCTTCGGTTTCTGGTCTTAGGTCGATTTCAAAATCGGTGCGGTGACGCGCATTTTTGTTTGTTTATTTGTTTGTTTGTTTTTGTTTTTTGTTTTTTGTTGTTTTTTAAGTGTTCTTTTGTACACCGAACAACTCTTGAAATTGTTCGTTTTTTTTAGGTGTTTGGTTGTAGGAGTTGGGGTACATTATCAATCGAATGGAAATATATCTATGGGACAGGATATTGTGCCGTGCTACTTAAAGGAGGTGATTTAAATGACCACGAATGGTTTAAATTAGGCATACACCCATTCATCTGCAAGATTCCTGTCAGGTTTTCAAACCGTTTGCATTAAACAATGGCACTCAACATTTAGGACCCTTGGACTGCAATGGGTTTGTCTGGGAAATGAACCGTTACATGGGTATATACCCAGTCACGAAAGCACCAAACATGTTCTCCCTCACCCAAATCATCAACAGACCTGAAGACAAGAAATACCAAATAAGGCAGTAAACTGGGGAACAATTTGACTCACTGAAACTTCAGACATAAATCAAGAGAAAAATACTACAACTTTCAAACAATCTGTTCAATCAGGTTGAGGAACAAACGCGTCACATTATGGATCAACGCAAACTGTTGACACTGATGTACATGTGTTATTATGTGTTATTATGTCTCACATGTCTGTTACATGTCCTTGTCATGTCTAAGTCTTTGTCTGTCATAGGGGAAGATTTAAAAGCATTATGCTTCATTTTCTCTACATGTTGGTAATACTGCCAAGTTTCAATGTATAAATCCTGTCAAACTGTAATTTACACTTGTTGTCAATTGTGCTTAATATTAATAATCTGTGATGTACTATTGTACTCAATATGGATTAAGTTGTTGCCAACATGGAAATAAATGTGTGACATTGTATTGTCACGACGAACACAAAAATGTGTAAACGATACGTATCGTCAAGATCGATCAAGCAGCAGTTTTGTGGTATGTAATTCAAGATGTATAGTCCGTGTGTTTTTTGTTTCGTTATATCGAAGACAATTTGGTTTTTAATCAGTACACTTCTAGTTTCCTTTTAAAAATAAAGTAAATTACAAATATGATATATAACCAGCAATGTATTTGTCTAGCTGCAGCTGTGGTCTAAATTCAATTAGCCATAATTCACATAATAAGATTGAATTCACACAAACTGGTTGAAACTACAGGGACGACTCTTTCGCAGTTACATACAATTACAATTCAATAGGTAAGAGTGAATTTCAATTTCAATTTTTTATTTTTTTTTAAATTGAAAATAATTTACTTTCTTTCTACTAGAACAATAGAGCAATTTTACAGATTTAAACCCAACAAAAAATACGTAATAATTATGAGGATTCCACGGAATCTTTTACATCTTTTACATTTAAACAAAAATGCGTTTTGCTTTCATGAACCTTTAGGTACTTTTAATGTAATTTGATTGTTCACAAGTCATGTGGGTCTTGGTCTTGTGTTATATATATATATATATATATATATACAGCACTATCATATAATTATTTAAGAAAACTGTTAGATTGTACGAGCTACAATAAGTTTTATATCAAGAAATGGAATCATTTTTGGGTAATTTGGGATATTGTTTGTAAATATACTTGTAATAAAGTACTTGTATATTTGGTATTATAACAGGTTTATACTAATACCTATCATGTCTTGTAGAACAGATTTGTGTTGCAAATATCGTCCCCAATTTGTCATAGTGACCAATGCGGCATTGGTCACTGTGGCAAATTACAAAAATAGCCAGTTAGAGCATTCGTCATTTGAATGCATGCTCTATCTCCAAAACTATAAGGAATACATGCATGTGGATTAGATACAATGGTAGGTCTCTTCCTGAATGTACTAATGGGCGGGAAAACATAAAATTGAAAACAGTCAGATTGGTCACTATGGCAAATTAGGGACGATATGAGAGTAATCAAACATTTAAATATTATCAAGAAAGTACATCATTTAATTATGAGCTCTGAATCAGGTTGGTCATTTCATGGAGGTTGTCATAATATTTGGGGCTGATGAACGTTGCGTTGTAAAATCACAAAGTTTGAAAAATAAATATTTATGGTACTTTTTAAAATAACATTTTTGTTTTGATGGGTTAGATAATAAAAAAAAAAATATAAAATTCTAATACATTTCAGAAGAAAAAGCAGTTAAGGGAAAACATTCCTCTCAACCAATGTTTATGGTAACCTCCATGATAAACACATGGAGCAAGTTTCCATTCTTCATAATAAATATAAACCGGATTTTGTTATTTTGGATTGTGTTATGTATTTGACTTTGACATCTTTGGAGTTTTATGGGAAGGGCACACCCCTCCGCAAAGGCAGATAGCCACAACATTGCATGGGTCATGGAGCGTGCACCCCTTTTCGAACAATATCACAATAGGCATGTCAGGTGTTCCTAAAAACCAGTAAAATTTATATATATATATATATATATATATATATATATATATATATATATATATATATATATATGTATATATATATGTATATTTTTTTTTACTGGTTTTTAGGAACACCTGACATGCCTACTAATGTTACGTTGAAGCTCCATCACGGTGACCTGGAAACCTGGATACAATGGTGGTGAGGAACAGAGATTCTATGTAAGCCATATGAAGACTTCATCAGATGAGGAGACATTCAGTGAAAGGATCACAGAAGGGATGCTGTACAATGTGACCGGCCTCATTCCATACACACAGTATGAGATAAAGGTCTATGCTGAGAATGATGTTGGCATAAATCAAAATTCTGAAAGCATACGGAAGTACACATTGCGTAAGTTAGTTCGTATTATTAAACATGTATCGCCCTAGTTTTTTAAATCCATTTTTGTTTAGTTTTTTAAAGACAATTTCTAGATTTTATTATATTAATGTTTTCATCGGAACACTGATTATTTTCTTTTAGCAAAGAAAACAAATGAGATATTTCATATTTCAACAACAACAACAACAACAACAACAACAATGCATTTATAACGCGCCATCTATCTAGGCATGCCTATTCCGAGGCGCAAACTTTCTCCATATAATTAAATATAGTATACAATATAAAATAAAACATAAGTGTGGATAAAAATATGCTTCACATCAACAGTTTCGCTGACAAACCTACTGAGCTATTCATTAGTCTCCCACCGTTCCAAAATCTGCATAACTTCCACAATAGTCTATACTCATCAAAACAGATAAAATAAAAAAGACGATTATTTCTTTTATTTGATTCCAGAAGAGGGAAATCCGCTGTCACAAGTGTAAGTTAACTTACATTTCTTGCCTCGTAATTTATTGTTGTGTAATATTGCTCAAGGTGAAGGATATTTGGACGTTTTTGTTTTATTAGAAAACCGCTGTTTCAATGTTAAAAGGAAACATGGTATAAAGAAAAGAATGAGAAATTGATTGCACTTATCACGATCTATCACACGAAGAAAAGTTTCATATTACGAAGGTCATTTCATGAGAGGTTCCAGAGGACAGTCAGGATTGCCTTGAATATTATAGAGGGTTTCGTTGACAGGACAAGATATAAAAACACTTAGATACAAAATAACTATTCTCCATTATAATTATGCATACTGTTCTTCGATAAAGCAGTTTTGTTTTATTAGTAGAAAACAAAAGAGCCGTGAAGTACAAAGACAAACTGCAGACACACATGTTGTCTACGACAATGACACAGGTGCGGAAACTATTTTTACTTTCCGAAGTTATTTAAAAAGGGTTACACGAATGATATTGTAAAAGCTCACCTAGTTTTGTGGTGGTACTAAACATCATGAGAACGTATTTCGTTTTACATGTTTGACAAATCGACAATAAATGATCAAAGCAACTGATTTCCACATTAGAATGAATACAAATTATATCAATGCATTTTCACTATTTCTCAATAAAGATGTATCGCCTGTGTGTTACGTTATTTTAATGGAAATTCCCGGAAATAATTATTCGTCTTCATCGGACAATTGCTATTTTACCTGAGGAAGTATAACAAATGTTTTAAAATTATACATATCTCAAAATATATTTCCAAATATTTGTCAGAAGCATTGTTTTACAATAAACATGTGCAAACAAATTGTTTTTGGTGGGACCCCTCATGAATTAATTTGGTGATTTAATTGTTTTAATTTTGGCGACACATTGACTCATATTATGTAACGACACTACGAAATAAGCTAAAACTTCCGCAGGTTTCTGTACATACCGGTAATTATCTCTAGATTCTAATAAAGTATGAAAACATTTACAGATAGTATCTTACAAAGGTATACTTGAGGGTGGACCCAGAACTCAACGCAGGGTCGCACCTTGAAAAGAAACCTATAATGTTAAAACAGTCATTTGGTCAACCATATTTTATACCTTGAAGTACAATCAATAATTTGTATTAATCTGTTTAAACATGTTATACGTTTACCATTTCAGAAATTAATATCCTACAACCAACCAATCAGGATCAAGAACGCGCTACATATGCTAATTTGCCCAACGCGCACAAGGCTTTTCCTCGAGATCAGCTGCGCATTGAGAAGGAGCTTGGGTACGGTGCCTTCGGTCAGGTTCTCCTAGCTGAAGCCAAGGGAATCATAGAGAGGTCAAAGGTCATATTGGTAGCCGTTAAAACGCTCAAAGGTGGGAATTAGTTTCGTTAAAGATAATATAAAAGTAGAATGCAATGTTTTGAGGTATTCGCACTCTCTTTTCATAAATGCGATATACAAACACTTTTTCATCAGTTTTTTCCCCTCGTGATTCTTAAAAATGTAAACCTTTCTAAAAATGTTGTTAATTATCATTCATACATTTGTTGATTGCAAATTGCGGTTCTGCGAAAGAATAAAATGAACATCACAGTATTCACACAAACACAATATTTACAATATACCCAGTGGTCGCTATGAGTTATCAACTTTACCAAGTGCCTTCATATACAAGTTTATGTAAACTGTGTAATTTGGTTTTAATGTCTATTCATAGAGGGGGCGGGTCCAGGCGAAAAAGATGGCATGATCCGAGAATTGGATTTGATGAAGAAACTGCCCGATCACTGCAACGTTGTCAGACTCCTCGGCTCATGTGTTGAACAAGGTAGATAAGTGTGGGCCTACTTTGCATCAGAGACTGGCGGGGTGGCCAGTCAACAAATTAATGACACAATTTACCTAATCACTCATGTTCAACCAATATCCCACACAAAGAGTGACAACTCTTTAAGTTAAAGTTAAATTCAACTAAAAGATGATGTTGAATTAACACGGAGTCAAGTCTGACTTTATCAATGTTAATTCAACCTGATAAAGAGTTGTCAATGACCGAACTCTTAAAATTTAGATTCAACATTTTAGATTAGGAGTGCTTCTTAAATATTCCGAGGTGATGTCTTCAGAACAAATTGATATTTATTTTGGTATTTTGTAAGTAAATCGGCTTGCACGTGCATGATTGTGGTCTATGATCACAAGGAGAATAATAGATCATAATTTCTTCCATTAGACCCTCTGTACATCATCGTAGAGTATCTATCAAGAGGTAATTTTAAAGACCTTCTTAAAGACAGTCGCAGTAAGGGTGGGCGGGTATACGGTAACCTACATGGTATCAGTAAGTCGCTCACATCACGAGATCTCATGAAGTTCGCAAAGGATGTGGCAGATGGAATGACGTTTATATCGTCTCAACAGGTAAAGCTAGCTTTTGTCTCTTGCCAACACGTCCACCAGCAAGGTTACGTAATAGACCTTTAATCTAGCTGCAACTGAAATGTTTACCTCCTGTACACATGCATGTGCCCACACTGATGGTAACACGAAAAATAGGCTGGCCCCTTGTATGTATTGATATTCAGTGCTATGATCGTACTTGAGTATACAGGGAATCTGACCAAGATGGCGCCCACAGCATGATAGGTGTCTATGGATTAGTTGGCTATGGAGCATGCAGTTTTTCATAACAATTTATATAATTATGATATAATCCTTAAGTGAGATCTTTAAAAAGATATTGCAAATTGAAGGCATTGGAAATATTGTCTAAACCGCTCATAAAGGTACACCGGTTCTTACTTCCTTCGAATAAAAGTATACATTAAACAACCACCTGTGGAAGTTTTGGCTAATTAAAGTTTCAGCATATTTTAAACATGAACTTGTTTTCCCCAAAACACAACTTTGGGAACGGTTTTAATAATGTAACTAAAATGATAGATCTCATACAGATATATTTCAAGGAATGTTGCTGCCATCGACATACATTGTACACGAAGTAAGTTTAATGTAAAACTGGAAACATGTTTTTCTTCGAGTCATCCTGAGAAATTATTCCGTCCGGCAACTCTTTGAAAACATAACATCATTAAAAATCAGTTGTGAATGAAACTTTCACAGGTTTAGTTTTATGATATATTTCTTGAAGACAAGAGGATTTAAATTAATGAACGTTTTCAAATCCTTTTTATAACCCACGTATCTACACATTATGTTCTACAGTGTATCCACAGAGACCTGGCTGCCCGCAATGTACTTGTGGCTGAAGACATGACTTGTAAGGTGTCTGATTTCGGACTCGCTCGAGACGTCATGAACGTCCGAGTGTATATAAGAGGATCAGAGGTAAAGAACTTTAGTATGGAGGAATAAACCAATCTTGTGTTATTGTCCTAAGCCCTGCTCACTGTTAATAATCCTAAAATGTCGGTCACATCACTTGCTATAAAGCCAAGCGCTTAACTAACATAGTTACAATTGTCATATAAATGTTCAATCATAATGGTTAATCTGTGCTGTATGATTGATAGAATGTAATTTAATTGTTATATTTCTACCTACTTCGTGACCCAAAGGTCCAATTTAAGCCTACCACGGTCATACCAGTGTTCGGCCAAGTAAGCTTTTTCTAGATATAAAAATGGTTGGCACTATCTTTGTCAGTATCGTTTCTCTGGGGGCGCTAGTCAGAAGCCATGAAACCAATTCATGTCGTGTAGTCAGGGATCACAACGCTCGGGGCATCACTCAGAAAGAATGTGGCTTTTTATATATCATTACAATAAGTAAACGGACATCTCTCATACAAACACCAGCGTTGAAATACACACTGCACTAAGCACACAGACAAGTTTCGACCAAATCCATATACCCTCTATTTTATGAAACCCAAAATCCCAAAAGAAACAGGTATTGAACATATTAACTGCACCCCATGCAAATTTAGTCTACTTACTGTAGAAACCCAATATTTCTGCTTTTGGAAAATTTGTACATAATTTATGTACCCGTCGAATTCAAAACGACAACTTTTGCACTTCAGCACACTGCACTGAGCTCTGTCATGTCACAAACGTACACACAAAACACTAACAACGGTACAAGGTGTTGTTCGCGGTGGTCAAGACGCTCCACACAATGGCCTCCAGTGGGCGGTTTATTTGCCGTTCCCTGCACTCATGTAGCCTCATTCCTAAAGTAACTGCACGGTTAGTTGCTGTCAACCATAGTGAATATTCAAACAAAGTTTGAATGAAATTTACATAATGTTACTGTATGTACCTATGTAATATTCACAGACCACTGAAGTTGATCGACTGCATTCCAATGACACAGTTGTGCGCCGCGTGCAATCTTCACGGTACTGCATGCTGATTGGCTAATCGACGCGAGGAGGTCACCGGTTCACCACGTGATCGTTAAATGAATATTCATTACTTCCCAAACCAACGCGTGCTGTAATTAGCTTATGTAAATGGTGATGATGTCATATAGCTCATTAAAGTTTGTCACTGAGCCCGTGCTTACTTATTGTAATGTCAACAGGTTAAATCATTCAAAAGGGATGTAGACCGTACTAAAACAGAACAGATTTGAGTTTATCTGCCTGTTGATGATTGTGGCTAACAAATAATGCTTTGTTTTAACCAACTAAACTTCACACAGGGTCGGTTGCCCCTACGCTGGATGGCTCTGGAGTCAATACTTGATGACGTGTACACAACAGAGAGTGACGTATGGTCTTACGGAGTACTTCTGTGGGAAATTGTTACCCTTGGTGAGGATACCACGCTGGCAGAAAAACATAATATTAAATAAAAGAAAACTATTAAATACAAATCCCAAAATCCAGACTAAAGTAGTTCGTTAATAATATTATCCATTTAAAGTGAAGTGAATGTTATTCTTCGAATTATTTTCAAGAAAATACCGAAATAAAGAAGACGTTAAAAGCGGTCTCTGCAAGAATAACACAAGTAAGTCTTAAGCTAACACAACGTTTGTCCACTGTGGCCTTCTGCCTGAAATTATTATTTATACAACCAAAACATAACCATTAAAAACTGAGCACATACAACAACAAAATGTTGAAACTAGACGGATGCTTAACCAACGAGCTTGCCCAATGACGACATCTAACGATGATGTTGTTATTTGTAGGTGCCCGTCCGTACCCTGCTATGAGTGCCAATAATACGATCAGTGATCTTCAGGCAGGATACCGTATGCCTAAACCGCCACACTGTCAAGAAGAATTGTAAGTTAGTTTATTTACTACGAATGGCCACTGGAGTAATCCAACCCCCTTCATCCCACCACCACCCATCCGTTCACCCCCTATATCCATCGATTAATTAATTCATCCATCCCTACCGTCACCCAATCGACCCACCCATCCATGTTTACTTATGAATGAGCGCCTAACAAGCAGTCACTCAAAACAGCTCTCCAGTTTTTGTGCTAAGTAAGTGTTTTGTAGCTACAAGTTTGTCTTCATTTTTATACTAGTGGATTTCTTATTACACCTGGAATCTACTGGACATTTTATGTGATTATTGGTACATTTGTTTTCTTATAATATGTGAAAAAACTGTTGAATTTTGTCTGTCTCTGCTGTAATATTTTACTGTTTAGTGTATACACATCCTGTATATTCATTTTATTTGTGCATTCAACTCTGACTATAACCTGTAGCTTGACCACAAGCCTTTTGTTTGGGTTAACAACTTTGTGATTAGACAATGGAGGTCTACATTATGTTTATTCTACTCCTGCTATCCGGACATTGTGTCTCAATGACTCATCTTTAGAATATGGCTACAGCGTGCAATCTCCAGCTTGTATGCAATGTAACAAACGGCAAATCCACCATCTTAAGTTTTTTAGTTGTCCTATATCATATTATGATAATTCATCTGCCACCTTTCACTGGAACTCTTAATTTCTGGTGACATAAACCCAAACTTAAACACTGAACAACACACCCACAAACGCCACTCAGCTCCATAAAATTTCCTACAGCCGCAATGAACGACTCAATATCCGCAATGCTACATGTACAGATGCAGCTTTATCTAATTCAGCATTGAGTCAATTGAACTGTCTTGGAATACTTGCCAAACTCCAAACATACCGCCGCACACATAGAGATAAAAAAGCTGGTCGCCGTAGAATGGACAGACTTACACAACTAGCACTCCGGCCTCACCAACCCCCAGCAGTGAACTTAACCACATCAACAAGCGACATTGGCATAACTTCAACTCCAAATGTTCATGATGAGTATAAACATCAGCTCTGTGTCTTGAACACTCAATCCGTATGTAACAAATTGAATTTGTTGACTTTGTACTTCAAAACAATTTGGATCTTGTTGCAATTATGCGAGACATAATTTAAACCTGATGATGACTTGCTACCCCGTTAGTGCACTCATTCTGGCTACTCTCTCCATCATATCCCCAGACCAAAAAAAGACCGGTGGAGGGGTTGCACTTCTCTTTAGGTCCAGTTTATCTGTCAGTATGGAAATGTTAACATTGACTACCTAACATTTGAATCTCTGCATGCTGAGGTAACATGCAACTCTAGATCTGTTCGCCTTGTTAATATATATCGACCAGAAAGGGATGTTGATGGTAAACATGTAAACTTCTCCAGTTTTCTGCAGGAATTTGAAAAACTAATTGTCGATTATCTCTTGCACCCATCTGACATTATTTTAACCGGCGATTTTAACATTCATATGGACATTACTTCAAACAATTATGCAAATCAGTTTAAATATCTGCTTTCTGCTCATGGACTTCTAGCACATCACAGCACCCACTCATCGATATGGTCACTGTCTTGACCTCATGATAACGCGTGAAAATACTTCACCTCTCATCTCGAATATAAACTATCCGTCCTGGCTTATCTGATCATTATGCAATCATGGTAAATATGAACCTTAAAAAAACCTCCCATACCTACCATTTCTGTAACTACTCGCCACTGGAAAAATGTAAATATTATTATTATTATTATTATTATTATTCAGCCAAACTTCAAACAATCATACAAACAATACAAGGAGTGAACACATTACTACAATTAAATCTCATGAAAGATAAACAGTGTAAACCGAAAACAAGTAAGGATGAATTAGAATAACAATGCAATTCAAGATAAGACGTTGAGACAAAAATGATTTGAATACAGAACACAAGACAATCCATTCTAAGTTGGCCAGGATTAATACAAGTGAATAGTCACTGTTGCTCGAAAGCATATTAATCCATCCTTAGAATGGAACACAACTTTATCGAAAAATATAATAAATTGGCAATAGAAATATATACTCTGAGTAAAAAGTGCATAAATGAATCTGATAAAACATATTTATAAAAACAATAAATAAAAGAAAAAAAAAGTAAACTTAATAAATTAATCAACCAAACAATCAGTTAACTAACCCAATCAACAGATAATCAACCAATTGATTAATCAATCAATTAATTAATACTGTAACAAAATAATAAATTAATAATGTAACAAAATAAGAAATAAATATAGAAATAAATATAAATATATAATAAATATAAATATAAAAATAAATAAAAATATAAAATAAATATAAAATATAAAATAAAAATAAATAAATAAGTGTTAATTTATACAAATAAAATAATGAATTCATAAATAATAAATATAGTCTTGAATATAATGTTCTACTTGTCCTGATAATGATTATCAGATATCTATTAAAATGACTACATGACTCCAAAGTGACGGCATCTTTTTAAACATAGGAGGTAAGTTACTCCAAACACGAGGAAATACATGAATAGATGTGTTCTATAAGGCTTAGGGTTCTAACATAAAGGTGATTGAAAATAAGTTTATCCATGTGGCGGGTGTTTACTGGACGTATTAAGGAAGTTGGGATGATTGGACACCATTAATTAAACGAAATAGGCATTTAGTGGTGAATTGGATAGTGAGTCCTTTTGTCTTCTACATTCTAGGGTTTTGCCAGTTCAGAGTTCGTAGATCTGGCCGCGTATGACATTGCACCTCTCTGCTGTTTGAGGATACATCCTTGTTGCTCTCCCTTTGAACCTTTTTCTAGTTTGGATGTGAGGGTGTTGTGTATGGGCACCAGGCAGGCAGGCCGTATTCAAGGACAGGGATGACGAGGACGACCGATATAGAGACATTAATGCATTTTGTTGATGCTTCCACCTGCAGTGTGCCAGATGAAACCAAGAGTCTTAAGTTGCCTTAGCAACCACACTGTTGGACATGGTCTCATTCCAGGTTAGTTGTTAGCAGATAGTGATGACTCCTAGGTATTTGTAAATTCTAGTAGCTGTAAGAAGGGATCCACAGAATAGTGTACTGTGGGAGGGCTTGTTCTTTTCGTTGATCTACTCATATGCATAATCATGGATTTATTTGTGTTGAGCTTCATCCCATTAGACTTCACTCCATGAGCCAAGGGCATCAAGATCTGCTTGTAAGGAGAATTCGTCTTCTGGGATTGGATAGGTCTGTAAATAAGGGTATCATCAGCAAAAGTAAACACCTGAGTTCAGGGGTATGGGATATGTCATTGATAAATAAGTTAAAAAGTAGTGGACCGAGAACACTACCTTTGGGGGACACCGGATGTAACAGGGGACCAAGGTGAGGAAAGCTCCTCGGTGCATTACTCGCTGAAACCGGCCAGTCAGGAATGTTTTGAGCCAAAACCAAGTAGGACCACGGATGTTGAAGCTTTTAGCAAGTTTATCAAGTAGTGTGTGATGGGGCATAACGTCAAATGCTTTGCTGAAGATTTATGGCACGATATTGAATTTCAACTGGAAAATGTAAACCTTGAAGATGGTGAGCTGGATTCTTGTGTCAGTCTATTTGAATCTACTGTCCGTAACATCTTGGACGATCATCCTCCGCAAAAAACTAGAACTGTTAAACTACAATCTGAATCCCCCTGGTTCAATGATGATATTCGTGCTGCAAGGAAAATCCGCCGTCAACTTGAGCGAAAATGGCGTGACAATGGGAAACTTGGAGTACATCGGCAAGAATACTGTAACCAACGTGATATTGTGAAGAACATGATTAACCAGGCAAAAATAACTCACTACTCATCTCTTGTTGAAGAGAACTCTGGCGATCAGAAAAAACTCTTTAACATTGTTGAAAAGCTGCTTCATAAACTCAAAACTCCAGTGCTTCTATCTACACACTCTGATCAGGACCTCGCAAATGCTTTTTCAAACTTTGTTGTCACAAAAATTGAGAATATCTGTCGTTCTTTTCCCCCAGTTCCTGCCATTCTGTCACAAACACCGTCACGCAAGGATCCACAATGTAGACTGTCTGTGTTTGGGCCTACTGATGTTACAGTGATCAAGAAAGCATCATGAAATCGCCATCAAAA
>CM055823.1:10038432-10099459 GCA_029582265.1 Zoroaster sp. YZ-2022
TTATTTGTCTAGCTAGCTGTGGTCTAAATTCAATTAGCCATAATTCACATAATAAGATTGAATTCACACAAACTGGTTGAAACTACAGGGACGACTCTTTCGCAGTTACATACAATTACAATTCAATAGGTAAGAGTGAATTTCAATTTCAATTTTTTATTTTTTTTTAAATTGAAAATAATTTACTTTCTTTCTACTAGAACAATAGAGCAATTTTACAGATTTAAACCCAACAAAAAATACGTAATAATTATGAGGATTCCACGGAATCTTTTACATCTTTTACATTTAAACAAAAATGCGTTTTGCTTTCATGAACCTTTAGGTACTTTTAATGTAATTTGATTGTTCACAAGTCATGTGGGTCTTGGTCTTGTGTTATATATATATATATATATATATATACAGCACTATCATATAATTATTTAAGAAAACTGTTAGATTGTACGAGCTACAATAAGTTTTATATCAAGAAATGGAATCATTTTTGGGTAATTTGGGATATTGTTTGTAAATATACTTGTAATAAAGTACTTGTATATTTGGTATTATAACAGGTTTATACTAATACCTATCATGTCTTGTAGAACAGATTTGTGTTGCAAATATCGTCCCCAATTTGTCATAGTGACCAATGCGGCATTGGTCACTGTGGCAAATTACAAAAATAGCCAGTTAGAGCATTCGTCATTTGAATGCATGCTCTATCTCCAAAACTATAAGGAATACATGCATGTGGATTAGATACAATGGTAGGTCTCTTCCTGAATGTACTAATGGGCGGGAAAACATAAAATTGAAAACAGTCAGATTGGTCACTATGGCAAATTAGGGACGATATGAGAGTAATCAAACATTTAAATATTATCAAGAAAGTACATCATTTAATTATGAGCTCTGAATCAGGTAGGTCATTTCATGGAGGTTGTCATAATATTTGGGGCTGATGAACGTTGCGTTGTAAAATCACAAAGTTTGAAAAATAAATATTTATGGTACTTTTTAAAATAACATTTTTGTTTTGATGGGTTAGATAATAAAAAAAAAAATATAAAATTCTAATACATTTCAGAAGAAAAAGCAGTTAAGGGAAAACATTCCTCTCAACCAATGTTTATGGTAACCTCCATGATAAACACATGGAGCAAGTTTCCATTCTTCATAATAAATATAAACCGGATTTTGTTATTTTGGATTGTGTTATGTATTTGACTTTGACATCTTTGGAGTTTTATGGGAAGGGCACACCCCTCCGCAAAGGCAGATAGCCACAACATTGCATGGGTCATGGGCGTGCACCCTTTTCGAACAATATCACAATAGAGCATGTCAGGTGTTCCTAAAACCAGTAAAATTATATATATATATATATATATATATATATATATATATATATATATATATATATATATATATATATATATATATTTTTTTACTGGTTTTTAGGAACACCTGACATGCCTACTAATGTTACGTTGAAGCTCCATCACGGTGACCTGGAAACCTGGATACAATGGTGGTGAGGAACAGAGATTCTATGTAAGCCATATGAAGACTTCATCAGATGAGGAGACATTCAGTGAAAGGATCACAGAAGGGATGCTGTACAATGTGACCGGCCTCATTCCATACACACAGTATGAGATAAAGGTCTATGCTGAGAATGATGTTGGCATAAATCAAAATTCTGAAAGCATACGGAAGTACACATTGCGTAAGTTAGTTCGTATATTAAACATGTATCGCCCTAGTTTTTTAAATCCATTTTTGTTTAGTTTTTTAAAGACAATTTCTAGATTTTATTATATTGATTTTTTCATCGGAACACTGATTATTTTCTTTTAGCAAAGAAAACAAATGAGATATTTCATATTTCAACAACAACAACAACAACAACAACAACAATGCATTTATAACGCGCCATCTATCTAGGCATGCCTATTCCGAGGCGCAAACTTTCTCCATATAATTAAATATAGTATACAATATAAAATAAAACATAAGTGTGGATAAAAATATGCTTCACATCAACAGTTTCGCTGACAAACCTACTGAGCTATTCATTAGTCTCCCACCGTTCCAAAATCTGCATAACTTCCACAATAGTCTATACTCATCAAAACAGATAAAATAAAAAAGACGATTATTTCTTTTATTTGATTCCAGAAGAGGGAAATCCGCTGTCACAAGTGTAAGTTAACTTACATTTCTTGCCTCGTAATTTATTGTTGTGTAATATTGCTCAAGGTGAAGGATATTTGGACGTTTTTGTTTTATTAGAAAACCGCTGTTTCAATGTTAAAAGGAAACATGGTATAAAGAAAAGAATGAGAAATTGATTGCACTTATCACGATCTATCACACGAAGAAAAGTTTCATATTACGAAGGTCATTTCATGAGAGGTTCCAGAGGACAGTCAGGATTGCCTTGAATATTATAGAGGGTTTCGTTGACAGGACAAGATATAAAAACACTTAGATACAAAATAACTATTCTCCATTATAATTATGCATACTGTTCTTCGATAAAGCAGTTTTGTTTTATTAGTAGAAAACAAAAGAGCCGTGAAGTACAAAGACAAACTGCAGACACACATGTTGTCTACGACAATGACACAGGTGCGGAAACTATTTTTACTTTCCAAAGTGATTTAAAGAGGGTTACGCCATTTGGCCATTACTTACAAATTTAGCGAATTATAATGTAAAAGCTCACCTGGTTTTGTGACGGTACTAAACATCATGAGAAGGTATTTTGTTTTACATGTTTGACAAACCGACAATAAAAGATCAAATCAGCTGATTTCCACATTAGAATGAATACAAATTATATCAATGCATTTTCACTATTTCTCAATAAAGATGTATCGCCTGTGTGTTACGTTATTTTAATGGAAATTCCCGGAAATAATTATTCGTCTTCATCGGACAATTGCTATTTTACCTGAGGAAGTATAACAAATGTTTTAAAATTATACATATCTCAAAATATATTTCCAAATATTCGTTAGAAGCATTGTTTTACAATAAACATGTGCAAACAAATTGTTTTTGGTGGGACCCCTCATGAATTAATTTGGTGATTTAATTGTTTTAATTTTGGCGACACATTGACTCATATTATGTAACGACACTACGAAATAAGCTAAAACTTCCGCAGGTTTCTGTACATACCGGTAATTATCTCTAGATTCTAATAAAGTATGAAAACATTTACAGATAGTATCTTACAAAGGTATACTTGAGGGTGGACCCAGAACTCAACGCAGGGTCGCACCTTGAAAAGAAACCTATAATGTTAAAACAGTCATTTGGTCAACCATATTTTATACCTTGAAGTACAATCAATAATTTGTATTAATCTTTTTAAACATGTTATACATTTACCATTTCAGAAATGAATATCCTACAACCAATCAATCAGGATCAAGACAGCGCGACATATGCTAATTTACCCAACGCGCACAAGGCTTTTCCTCGAGATCAGCTGCGCATTGAGAAGGAGCTTGGGTACACTGCCTTCGGTCAGGTTCTCCTAGCTGAAGCCAAGGGAATCATAGAGAGGTCAAAGGTCACATTGGTAGCCGTTAAAACGCTCAAAGGTGGGAATTAGTTTCGTTAAAGATAATATAAAAGTAGAATGCAATGTTTTGAGGTATTTGCACTCTCTTTTCATAAATGCGATATACAAACACTTTGTCATCAGTTTTTTCCCCTCGTGATTCTTAAAAATGTAAACCTTTCTAAAAATGTTGTTAATTATCATTCATACATTTGTTGATTGCAAATTGCGGTTCTGCGAAAGAATAAAATGAACATCACAGTATTCACACAAACACAATATTTACAATATACCCAGTGGTCGCTATGAGTTATCAACTTTACCAAGTGCCTTCCATATACAAGTTTATGTAAACTGTGTAATTTGGTTTTAATGTCAATTCATAGAGGGGGCGGGTCCAGGCGAAAAAGATGACATGATCCGAGAATTGGATTTGATGAAGAAACTGCCCGATCACTGCAACGTTGTCAGACTCCTCGGCTCATGTGTTGAACAAGGTAGATAAGTGTGGGCCTACTTTGCATCAGAGACTGGCGGGGTAGCCAGTCAACAAATTAATGACACAATTGTTCTAATCACTCATGTTCAACCAATATCCCACACAAAGAGTGACAACTCTTTATAAAGTTAAATTCAACTAAAAGATGATGTTGAATTAACACGGAGTCAAGTCTGACTTTATCAATGTTAATTCAAGACTTAAAAGTGAAAAGCTAAATTCAACCTGATAAAGAGTTGTCACTGACCGAACTCTTAAAATGTTGATTCAACACTTTAGATTAGGAGTGCATCTTGAATATTCTGAGGTGATGTCTTCAGAACAAATTGATATTTATTTTGGTATTTTGTAAGTAAATCGGCTTGCACGTGCATGATTGTGGTCTATGATCACAAGGAGAATAATAGATCATAATTTCTTCCATTAGACCCTCTGTACATCATCGTAGAGTATCTATCAAGAGGTAATCTTAAAGACCTTCTTAAAGACAGTCGCAGTAAGGGTGGGCGGGTATACGGTAACCTACATGGTATCAGTAAGTCGCTCACATCACGAGATCTCATGAAGTTCGCAAAGGATGTGGCAGATGGAATGACGTTTATATCGTCTCAACAGGTAAAGCTAGCTTTTGTCTCTTGCCAACACGTCCACCAGCAAGGTTACGTAATAGACCTTTAATCTAGCTGCAACTGAAATGTTTTCCTCATGCACACATGCATGTGACCACACTGATGGTAACACGAAAAATAGGCTGGCCCCTTGTATGTATTGATATTCAGTGCTATGATCGTACTTGAGTATACAGGGAATCTGACCAAGATGGCGCCCACAGCATGATAGGTGTCTATGGATTAGTTGGCTATGGAGCATGCAGTTTTTCATAACAATTTATATAATTATGATATAATCCTTAAGTGAGATCTTTAAAAAGATATTGCAAATTGAAGGCATTGGAAATATTGTCTAAACCGCTCATAAAGGTACACCGGTTCTTACTTCCTTCGAATAAAAGTATACATTAAACAACCACCTGTGGAAGTTTTGGCTAATTAAAGTTTCAGCATATTTTAAACATGAACTTGTTTTCCCCAAAACACAACTTTGGGAACGGTTTTAATAATGTAACTAAAATGATAGATCTCATACAGATATATTTCAAGGAATGTTGCTGCCATCGACATACATTGTACACGAAGTAAGTTTAATGTAAAACTGGAAACATGTTTTTCTTCGAGTCATCCTGAGAAATTATTCCGTCCGGCAACTCTTTGAAAACATAACATCATTAAAAATCAGTTGTGAATGAAACTTTCACAGGTTTAGTTTTATGATATATTTCTTGAAGACAAGAGGATTTAAATTAATGAACGTTTTCAAATCCTTTTTATAACCCACGTATCTACACATTATGTTCTACAGTGTATCCACAGAGACCTGGCTGCCCGCAATGTACTTGTGGCTGAAGACATGACTTGTAAGGTGTCTGATTTCGGACTCGCTCGAGACGTCATGAACGTCCGAGTGTATATAAGAGGATCAGAGGTAAAGAACTTTAGTATGGAGGAATAAACCAATCTTGTGTTATTGTCCTAAGCCCTGCTCACTGTTAATAATCCTAAAATGTCGGTCACATCACCTGCTATAAAGCCAAGCGCTTGGCTAACATAGTTACAATTGTCATATAAATGTTTAATCATAATGGTTAATCTGTGCTGTTTGATTGATATAATGTAATTTAATTGTTTTATTTCTCCCTACTTCGTGACCCAAAGGTCCAATTTAAGCCTACCACGGTCATACCAGTGTTCGGCCAAGTAAGCTTTTTCTAGATATAAAAATGGTTGGCACTATCTTTGTCAGTATCGTTGCTCTGGGGGCGCTAGTCAGAAGCCATGAAACCAATTCATGTCGTGTAGTCAGGGATCACGACGCTCGGGCATCACTCAGAAAGAATGTGGCTTTTTTATATATCATTACAATAAGTAAACGGACATCTCTCATACAAACACCAGCGTTGAAATACACACTGCATGCACTAAGCACACAGACAAGTTTCGACCAAATGCATATACCCTCTATTTTATGAAACCCAAAATCCCAAAAGAAACAGGTACTGAACATATTAACTGCACCCCATGCAAATTTAGTCTACTTACTGTAGAAACCCAATATTTCTGCTTTTGGAAAATTTGTACATGTACCCGTCAAATTCAAAACGACAACTGAGCTCTGTCATGTCACAAACGTACACACAAAACACTAACAACGGTACGCGGTGTTGTTCGCGGTGGTCAAGACGCTCCACACAATGGCCTCCAGTGGGCGGTTTATTTGCCGTTCCCTGCACTCATGTAGTTCATTCCTAACGTAACTGCACAGTTAGTTGCTGTCAACCATAGTGAATATTCAAACAAAGTTTTAATGAAATTTACATAATGTTACTGTATGTACCTATGTAATATTCACAGACCACTGAAGTTGATCGACTGCATTCCAATGACACAGTTGTGCGCCGCGTGCAATCTTCACGGTACTGCATGCTGATTGGCTAATCGACGCGAGGAGGTCACCGGTTCACCACGTGATCGTTAAATGAATATTCATTACTTCCCAAACCAACGCGTGCTGTAATTAGCTTATGTAAATGGTGATGATGTCATATAGCTCATTAAAGTTTGTCACTGAGCCCGTGCTTACTTATTGTAATGTCAACAGGTTAAATCATTCAAAAGGGATGTAGACCGTACTAAAACAGAACAGATTTGAGTTTATCTGCCTGTTGATGATTGTGGCTAACAAATAATGCTTTGTTTTAACCAACTAAACTTCACACAGGGTCGGTTGCCCCTACGCTGGATGGCTCTGGAGTCAATACTTGATGACGTGTACACAACAGAGAGTGACGTATGGTCTTACGGAGTCTTTCTGTGGGAAATTGTTACCCTTGGTGAGGATACCACGCTGGCAGAAAAACATAATATTAAATAAAAGAAAACTATTAAATACAAATCCCGAAATCCAGACTAAAGCGGTTCGTTAATAATATTATCCATTTAAAGTGAAGTGAATTTTATTCTTCGAATTATTTTCAAGAAAATACCGAAATAAAGAAGACGTTAAAAGCGGTCTCTGCAAGAATAACACAAGTAAGTCTTAAGCTAACACAACTTTTGTCCACTGTGGCCTTCTGCCTGAAATTATTATTTTATACAACCAAAACATAACCATTAAAAACTGAGCACATACAACAAAACTAGACGGATGCTTAACCAACGAGCTTGCCCAATGACGACATCTAACGATGATGTTGTTATTTGTAGGTGCCCGTCCGTACCCTGCTATGAGTGCCAATAATATGATCAGTGATCTTCAGGCAGGATACCGTATGCCTAAACCGCCACACTGTCAAGAAGAATTGTAAGTTAGTTTATTTACTACGAATGGCCACTGGAGTAATCCAACCCCCTTCATCCCACCACCACCCATCCGTTCACCCCCCATATCCATTTGCTTAATTCATTCATCCAACCCTACCGTCACCCAGTCGACCCACCCATCCATGCTTACTTATGAAAGAGCGCCTAACAAGCAGCCACTCATAACAGCTCTCCAGTTTTTGTGCTAAGTAAGTGTTTTGTAGCTACAAGTTTGTCTTCATTTTTATACTAGTGGATTTCTTATTACACCTGGAATCTACTGGACATTTTATGTGATTATTGGTACATTTGTTTTCTTATAATAAGTGAAAAAACTGTTGAATTTTGTCTGTCTCTGCTGTAAGATTTTACTGTTTAGTGTATACACATCCTGTATCTTCATTTTATTTGTGCAGTCAACTCTGAATATAACCTGTAGCTTGACCACAAGCCTTTTGTTTGGGTCAACAACTTTGTGATTAGACAATGGAGGTCTACATTCTGTTTATTCTACTCCTGCTATCCGGACATTGTGTCTCAATGACTCATCTTTAGAATATGGCTACAGCATGCAATCTACAGCTTGTATGCAATGTAACAAACGACAAATCCGCCATCTTAAGTTTTTTAGTTGTCCTATATCATATTATGATAATTCATCTGCCACCTTTCACCTGGAACTCTTAATTTCTGGTGACATAAACCCAAACCATGGACCTGAAACACTGAACAACACACCCACAAACGCCACTCAGCTCCATAACATTTCCTACAGCCGTAATGAACTACTCAATATCCGCAATGCTCCATGTACTGATGCAGCTTTATCTTATTCAGCATTGAGTCAATTGAACTGTCTTGGAATACTTGCCAAACTCCAAACATACCGCCGCACACATAGAGGTAAAACAGCTGGTCGCCGTAGAATGGACAGACTTACACAACTAGCACTCCGGCCTTACCAACCCCCAGCAGTGAACTTAACCACATCAACAAGCGACATTGGCATAACTTCAACTCCAAATGTTCATGATGAGTCTAAACTTCAGCTCTGTGTCTTGAACACTCAATCCGTATGTAACAAATTGAATTTGTTGACTTTGTACTTCAAAACAATTTGGATCTTGTTGCCATATCCGAGACATAATTTAAACCTGATGATGACTTGCTACCCCGTGAGTGCACTCATTCTGGCTACTCTCTCCATCATATCCCCAGACCAAAAAAGACCGGTGGAGGGGTTGCACTTCTCTTTAGGTCCAGTTTATCTGTCAGTATGAAAAATGTTAACATTGACTACCTAACATTTGAATCTCTGCATGCTGAGGTAACGTGCAACTCTAGATCTATTCGCCTTGTTAATATATATCGACCAGAAAGGGATGTTTATGGTAAACATGTAAACTTCTACAGTTTTCTGCAGGAATTTGAGAAACTAATTGTCGATTATCTCTTGCACCCATCTGACATTATTTTAACCGGCGATTTTAACATTCATATGGACATTACTTCAAACAATTATGCAAATAAGTTTAAATATCTGCTCTCTGCTCATGGACTTATCCAGCACATCACAGCACCCACTCATCGATATGGTCACTGTCTTGACCTCATGATAACGCGTGAAAATACTTCACCTCTCATCTCGAATATAAACTATCCATCCCGGCTTATCTGATCAGTATGCAATCATGGTAAATATGAACCTTAAAAAAAACTCCCATACCTACCATTTCTGTAACTACTCGCCACTGGAAAAATGTAAATATTGAAGATTTACGGCACGATATTGAATCTCAACTGGAAAATGTAAACCTTGAAGATGGTGAGCTGGATTCTTGTGTCAGTCTATTTGAATCTACTGTCCGTAACATCTTGGACGATCATACTCCGCAAAAAACTAGAACCGTGAAACTACAATCTGAATCCCCCTGGTTCAATGATGATATTCGTTCTGCAAGGAAAATCCGCCGTCAACTTGAGCGAAAATGGCGTGACAATGGGAAACCTGGAGTACATCGGCAAGAATACTGTAACCAACGTGATATTGTGAAGAACATGATTAACTAGGCAAAAATAACTCACTACTCATCTCTTGTGGAAGAGAACTCTGGCGATCAGAAAAAAAAAACTCTTTAACATTGTTGAAAAGCTGCTTCATAAACTCAAAACTCCAGTGCTTCCATCTACACACTCCGATCAGGACCTCGCAAATGCTTTTTCAAACTTTTTTGTCACAAAAATTGAGAATATCCGTCGTTTTTTTCCCCCAGTTCCTGCCATTCTGTCACAAACACCGTCACGCAAGGATCCACAATGTAGACTGTCTATGATTGAGCCTACTAGTGTTACGGAGATCAAGATACTCATCATGAAATCGCCATCAAAATCATGTGAACTTGATCCAGTACCAACTTCGCTAATAAAACAAAATATTGATGTGTTTGCCAAGTATATCACTATAATTGTAAACAGATCTCTTTCTTCCGGTTGTTTTCCTGATAGCCAGAAGGTTGCTCACGTTAAACCACTACTGAAGAAACCCAAAAATTACCGACCAGTAGCGAATTTAAAGTACCTTGGTAAAACAATCGAGCGAGTTGTTTCATCACGGATCTCTGACCATGTTCGTGCTAATAACCCGTCGGACACATTTCAGTCAGCCTATAAACCATTTCATGGAACGGAAACTGCTCTTCTCCGCGTCAACAATGACATGTTATCTGCCATGGATGATGGAAAAATCACTGCATTAGTTTTGTTAGACTTAAGCGCCTCTTTTGACACGGTCGATCATAAAATCCTTCTCTCGCGCCTTGAATATCATCTTGGAATACATGACACAGCCCTGGATTGGTGTAGGTCCTACCTTTTAAACAGGCCTCAGCATGTTTGTATTGGTAACGCTATCTCCGAGCCTGTTATTCTTGACTATTCTATACTCCAAGGCTCTGTGCTCGGCCCACAGTGGTTTACTGTTTATACCTTTCCAGTTCGTGATATCATTTTGAAGTATAATTTAAATTACAATGTCTACGCTGGTGACACGCAGCTTTACATTATTTTTAAATCTTCTCAAGATCCTGCCGATTCCTGCATTACAACACTGGAGAAATGTATTCAAGAGATTCGAAGTTGGATGAGACAAAACGTCCTGAAATTGAACGATTAAAAAACAGAATTTGTTCTATTTGGATCACGTCAGCAATTGTCTAAAGTTTCTCTTCCATTTATTACAATTGGTGACTCGCAGATAACCCCCTCATCACAAGCACGTAATTTGGGTGTTATATTTGACTCGACAATGACTTTAAAACCTCATATCTCCAACATTGTTCGCATATCATTATTTCATATCAGAAATATTAGCTGAATAAGGAAATACTTGAATAAAAGTGCTGCTGAACAAATTATACATGCGTTTGTCACATCACGGCTCGATAACGGGAATGCTCTCTTCTACTGTCTCCCGCAGAATCAAATATCTTGTCTTCAGCACATACAAAACACAGCAGCTTGTGTTGTGACTTTGTCCAGAAAGTCATGCCATATCACGCCAATCTTGAAAGAACTGCACTGGCTTCCTGTTTCACAGAGAATTGTTTTTATTCACAAATCTTTTAATAACATTGCTCCAATTTATATTTCTGAACTGCTTAAATTCTACACACTATCACGCAATTTGCGCTCCAGCAACATGTTACTCCTAAAGGAACCAACTTTAAAACGGAACTGGGGTGATAGGTATTTTTCTGTCGCGGCTCCGAGACTCTAGAATCATCTTCCAACTAAACTCAAATCTTGTCATAGTATAACTAGATTTAAGTCGATGCTTAACACTCATCTTATGTCACAATTCCTCAAAGATGATGTATATTTGTAATTGCATTGTAGGTACATGTATCTCAGTACATAATTTTCTCCCTATGCTACCATTGTATATTGTTTGTATTCATGTTTTTTCTTTGTTTCCGCGCCTTGAGCGCCCAGCAGGGTGGATATGTGCGCGCTACAAATCTTTGTCATCATCATCATCATCATCATCATCATCATCATCATCATCATCATCATCATCATCATTATTATTATTATTATTATTATTATTATTATTATTATTATTATTATTATTATTGATGGTTTATTAAAACAATTTGAACTTGTAGCCAAAGGCTAAATTGCGTTAAATTTAACATAAAAATATTCAAAATAAAATCATTACAATTACAGTATAAAAATAGATATGATCATTTATATTTAAAGATTCAGTTATATAAGAGTATTGATATAGACTTTAGTTAAAATATTAAATATTAAAATGCAATGAAGAATGGATAGAAAACAGACAACCAAGTATATAGTATATTGTGTACACATGCATATTTCACACAATAGTTTGGAAACCACCAATGGTCATTATAAATGTCTATAAATGTCTTAGACATTGTGGTGTAACTATGGGGGATGACACCTGAGGCGTCATTATTGTTGTCGTCGTCGTCGTCGTCGTTGTCGTTGTCGTTATCATGTTTATTAAAAAAAACACCTTTTGCAGCCCAAAGGCTGAATTGCACAGTGCTTATAAATGAAACAACTACATTAAATAGCAAAATTCATTAAGTTCGAATAAGGATAAAAATACTAAAATGTAAATTACT
Source organism: Zoroaster sp. YZ-2022 (assembly GCA_029582265.1). Taxonomy (NCBI): domain Eukaryota; kingdom Metazoa; phylum Echinodermata; class Asteroidea; order Forcipulatida; family Zoroasteridae; genus Zoroaster; species Zoroaster sp. YZ-2022. The sequence goes on from CM055823.1 coordinate 10,050,565, forward strand.
TCATTTGTTAAGTAGTCTAATGAGGTATGGCACAGGACTGTTCCTGAATCTGTTCGAGGTGAAAGAGTGCTCTTCAAGGACCCGATTTGATCTGAGGTTCATAGAGTGTAAACATTTAGTTTTAGGGAACCATTCGCTAAATCTACCCGAGTTGTAAGTTTTAATGGCAAATTTGGTACAAAGAGAGGTTCTTCTATCATGGAGGGGTGTCAGACCTAAAGTGGATAATACGGCAAACTCTTTTTTGAATAGATTCAATACGGTTTGATTGTGCGCGTGTGATGCTGGAATGCCAAACAGGGGTTGCGTATTCAACAATAGGTCTGACATAACCCATATACACAGTAGTAAGTTTAGCAGTAGATAAAAGCGGTCTTTTTAAGTTTCCTGAGCATAAATAGTTTTCTGTTGACCTTACGAATCATCTCATTTATGTGATAATCCCATTTCAGGTTATGTTGAAAAGTAACACCCAAAAGTTTAGCCCTAGAAACTTGTTGCAGATGTAAGTTGGAAATATTATACGATACATCAGGAAATTCTTTCCTGCCGAAGTACACCTGCATGGTTTGACATTTGGATGGATTAAGAGAGAGTTTATTTTCCAGTGCCCAATCGTTCAGTCTATCCAACTCTTGTTGAATATTACTAATTGCATTAATGGGTCTATTTTCACTCAAAGTTAAATCATCCACATATTTCCAGCATCTACAATTTACGAGATCTGCAGCATTGTTTATGCAAGCAAGGAAGATCACTGGGCCTAGTTTGGTTCCCTGCGGCACTCCACTGGGCAGGGTCTGCCAGTCTGAAAACACCCGTTTGTATTTGACCCTTTGTTTACGTTCAGTTAAACAATCACCAATCCATTGAACAATGGCAGGGGAAACGCCAAGGTCCAAAAGATTTTTGATGGCTACTTCATGGTTAACCATATCAAACGCTTTGGTAAAATCATTGAGTACAAGTGTACCAATATTATTAGGAGTATTAGCACCAGAGACTAGATGATGATAAACATCCACAAGACAATGAGTGGCAGAAATACCCTTTTGATTGTCAAATTGCCTTATGTCAATGTTAGGATGAATAGAATTCATGACCCACTCACAAATAAAACCTTCAGTTATTTTGGCTAAAAGAGGAGTAAGTGAAATTGGTCTAAGTTTTTGTAAAGTTGGTGGAGTCTGTTTAGGAATAGGAACAACATCCTCTTGTTTCCATTGAGTCGGAACAACACCCTGTAAAAATGAAGTATTTATGATGTCTGTCACAGGAATAGATAGTTCATAAGCGAATTCCTTAGTGATTTTAGCTGGTAAATTATCAGGTCCACCAGTTTTGGTGAGAGAAATATGTTTGAGCTTATCATAAACTGTCCAAGGTTGAACCCGGGGGGGGGGGGGTGGCAGTTGTGAAGGCAGGTATGCAGGTAAACATTTTAGGTTGAGAGGATTTTGTGATTGAGAAAAACCAGCAAGATGATTATTAATAACATTGGCAGTGGATTTTAAGTCAGATGGGTCAATGTCATTAATGTGAATAGTTAAATCATTTATTTTTCATATTAGCCAAATTACGTATCTCCCTATGCCACCCACCAGGATTCAGCCTCTGCAGTTTACGAACTCTCCCAGCATAATACAATTTTTTTGCAGATGTAATTTCTTTAATAATCTTATTTCTAAGAAAACGGAAAGCACTTCTGTTCCCATCAGCAAAGGTTTTCTGCCTACTCTTGATCATATTTTTTAAACGATCAGTAAGCCATGGTTTGTCGCTATTATGGTGCTTGACAGTTTTAATTGGAAAATGAGTATCAATAGCATGATGAATTAATTCATAGAAAGCATCCACCTTAGCTTGGCAACAGTGAGTACCTAAAACATCATTCCAGGTTTGATTCTGTATCCATGTACCAAATGAACGAATGCTAGAGTCTTTCATTGGCCTAATCATTTTAGTAACACAATTGTTAGTCACATTTGTATGTTTAGGAACCCAAGAGATACAATTGTGGTCAGTTTTGCCAATTGGACAAGAGACAGTGGGGCAATGATAAAGATCAGCAAAATTGGTGATTATCAGATCAGGAATTGCATCCCGTCTGGTTGGTTGCTTAACAACTTGTTCAAGATTGTTCCCATTGCATATCGATCCAATGTCAACTCTATTAAAGTCCCCAAGTAAAACAACACCAATACATGGCCTATGTGTCAACAGAAAGTCAGCTGTAGATAAAAAATGTGATGACGCAATAATTCTTCATGTGGTGAGTCAGGTGGGCTGTATACGGCAAAAATAGCAATCGATGGAACACTTCTTGGAAACTTTGGATGATGAAGTAAAACCCATTGACCCACAATAACTGATGGAACTACGACATCATCAATCGGAGTGGCCAGTAAATGGTCCTTGACGTAATGCAGCACTCCCCCACCACACCTCTTATCTCTGCATTTATTGAAAACATTGTAGCCCTGTATAGAACACTGCTCTGGGGCCGTGTTCGGGGTTATCCATGATTCGGTTATGACTGCTACATCGGGTTGATCTTTGTTAAACACCAATTCCAACTCGTCAAGTTTATTTAGAACAGAACACGCGTTGGTCAGCAGAAATCGTGGTAGGATGGTTGATTTTGGTAGAGCACCTGCGGATTGGTTGGAATTTTTTTCTAGTTTGGGTAGTTGTTTGAGAATAGGGGGTGGGCGTAGTTGACAAGTACGATTATAATTATTAAGTCCTCGTCTCCCAATAATTACATGTATAGATGATTGGATTATCCATTCCAGATCACTAGGACTAGAGATGTTGAACTTGTTAGAGGCTGGTTCACGACTACATTTTCTGCCTGCTCTTTTGCCCCTGTATTTTAATAATCCATTCATTTTAAGTAGTTGAAGTTTTTATGAATCTAACCGGTAAGAAAAAGAACGAAAACCCAGAAGCTGTTCTCGTGTGTACATGTAGACTGAAGAGACTTTGATGTTACTCGGCTCTGTCATAGCAGTCAATTTTACATGTAACTCACCAGATTCATCTCCATTATTTTGGCCAGGGTTGATTGAAACATCCTTAAATATAGTAATGTCCATAGGGGGGTCGTGGCCAGGTATAAAAATACAAGTTCCTCCATGTTTCGTCACTTTGACGATTGCAGTCTTGGATGATCGAAAACTCTTACCCGGCGTACATGTCATATGGCTGACTTGCATTATTGATGTAACTATTGTCATTCTCAAAACTAGCACTGGTTAAAGTTCAAAATGTTGTAGACATGTCGTAGGTTCACATGCTGGATGTAGCAGGCCATTATGAAGGGATGACTGAAACAAGAGTACTATAAAAATCATCACTGAGGCGGCCATGTTGTATTGTCCATCCAATGTGATATACAATGGTAGCGATCATGTACAGTAGGCAGAATTTAACTTGATATAAATATCACCTCTGGTTGGCAAAAAACACACAAAACGCACATCACTAGACTCCCAACAGGATAAAAAATACAGTCACTTTGACATATACAACATTTACAAAGAATACACAACGATGTTAAAGGATTAAAAAAACAACCGCTACACAGATCACTTAAAAAAAGTGGTAGCACAGTGAAGAGCGCCCATCGTCGTCGTCGTCGTCGTCATCATCCATCCAACACACTGCAACCTTAAATACCAGTACCATATAATGTATTTCCTTTTATATTGAAATTATAACATTGTCTCTTCTCAAAATAACAAAGCATAATGAAAACAACAATAAAATAAAACGAACTTGGTTTAAAGTATAAATCATTCCGATATGTTATTCTGTCTGAAAGAACTGTTACATCCACACTAGTTACTCTGTGCTAGGACGAGACTTGGGCCCACGCCCGCCTGCTTACCAGTGCAAACGTATTATTCTCTGGACCACTGAGCTTGCCCAATGACAACATTCCGGCTATATCGTTATGTAAACAAAGATTAATCCATAACTTAATGTGGCGGTACTCGAACCTCCTTCTTACGTAATGCGGTTACGTTATCTAGACAGACCGTCTAGATAACTCTTAGAGCATTAGGTATCACAATTTGCATTGGTATATTTTTCGTGTCAAGGATAATACAGTTGATATGATTTACCCATGAAATTGTATGTATTTCCACATTTGAATAATTTAATGTATTGTTCGCAAATTCAAGGTATCAGATGATGCTGCAGTGTTGGGAAGATGATCCAGAGAGTCGACCACCATTTAAGACAATCAGCAATGATCTGAAGAACCTTATGCAGAAAGGAAAGGTATGATATTAAGTATTAGACTTCACAGGGAAGGTAAACCATTGTTAACAAAATTGCTTCTACGAGTATGATTATACTCTCTGAATCAAGATTATAAATTAAACAACCAAAATGTGACTGTGACGTATAATTTTATCTCTTACATCTAATCACCATTGGTGACGAAATAAATAACGTATGAAGACCTTTGTTATGACACCGATGCAATCAGCATGGTTCGATCTGTGATTTAATAGAAACGAACCAAAAAACAACAATAAACATGTGATAAACAGCATTTACAATTCACTAATTATCTCAAATTTAGTTACATGAACATAATACTGATTAAAACAATTGTTTATCAAAAATTGTGTCCCCTGTGTATTAATTCTCTTTGCCTAAATTTTGCTTTGCCTCAACATCAATCAGCTTCAAGCATCAACATAGGAAATTAAATCTCCAAATTTAACCTTTTTCAACTTAAATCATCCATTACCCACAGCCAAAAACATAACTAGAAATGTTGTATACCGTAGTAACGCATATATGCATTATCCTATAAGCAACTACACGTTGTTAAACCTCATGCTCAGAAGAAATAATCAGGTAAATTTTGCAATCAAATTTTATAATAACTACCAATCCATCCTTGATACAAACTTAACTTAAATAACTAATCATTATTTTAAATGGTTTATTATATACTTACAACATTGGGCGCATTCAAATCAATGGAGTTAGTCACGACGATAGTATGGTGTCTACAAATATATCTGCCAAATGACGCACAACAGCGCCCTCATTAGACCAAAGAATAACTCACGCCTATGACGTCACATTGCTAAATTACTAATACATTATTATCCGCAACAGTGTCAACTTTAGCTTGAGAATAAAAATGTTGTACCTTCACTTTAATTGAATATTTTTATGTTATAAATTTGCATTTTGTTGTATATGAAACTCGCCCTGGAGTTTGATAATTGTTCAGACGGTACCTTTTTGGTCACAGCTGGGTTTTCTTTCATTTACTTTTGTTTAATCAACAGGAATGTATAGCCATTAAAACCTACGAGGAGACCATTTATGAGGTTACGATCCCAATCGACGGAAATGAAAAAGTTTAGTCATTGATGGAGTGAAGTACAGAGATGGAACAGAATAATCATGTAAATAAAATATACAATACTACAAAAGCAACGCAGATACAGAGTGTACTGCAAACACTGGGGTGTGCAAAAGGTATATAGGTATATCTGATGAAGTTGAAACGACTTCAGTATGTAGTTAATGATTTAAGTTACTCCCTGATCCTTGGCATGAAATGTCACAGATCTATAAAACAAATATTGAGTGCCTTTATACCATACCATGAGTAGAATATTATCATTCAGTAACGTCTGAAGTGATCCATTTCATTCGGCTTTGTCTCGAGTAGAGGACCATCCCCAAATTTGAAATTTTGATCCGCCCTAAGGTTAAGAATCCCATTGCAGCGCAAACAGTTTAACCCTCCTGGGCATTAAGTAGAAAACTTTACACTAACTCAGCAGTGGATGTATTGCAATACACCCACTAATTTAACGGTGTCTAGAATGACTTAAAAATAATATGATGTTTTTATGTTTGTTTCACTATTTACAAGTATATTTGAGCCATAATATTTTTTAAACTTCCGACGACTTTATCTAAACGTGGCACCCCTCCTCTTTTCAGTGGCACCCTAATTTACCTACTGTAAAAAACAGTAGGGCTTACGCGCCGCAGGTTGTAATTATATTAAAAATTGTTTTCTGCATTCCCCATTGACATCAATAACATCCACACAACTAGATACATAACAGCTGTTCTACAACCAACCAGTGGCCCATCAATCATCGACAGTGTGTGTGTGTGCCAACTGGTGTGTGTATTTCAATACACCCCACACGCTAAGAATATGTACATAGCAAAACACATACAGACCCTATGCAAACAGATCATTATGCGAGATTTCACATGTAACCCGATACACCTTCAACTCCAGCATGCTCCTACATGTAGAGTGGGTCAAAGGTGACAAAGTCAAGTAGTGTCTGGTTTTTTGGTCGAGTATTAAAGGGGCAGTGCAAAAAAAACCACTTTTCGAGAACTGGAGTACATCCACTCCCTCCTAGGAGGGTTAAAGCATGTTTGTATTAAATAAAGCGTTATAAAACAATGAAATGAAATGTTAATGTTTTACTCAGAGTGATAATAATTGTGAATGTGAAATGATGCAGTATTTCGGAGTATGTGGTAAACAAAACTTTGTGTTTGAATGTATTTCACTGTTTATTATCATTTGTAAGAAGCGTACAACGTGTACCTAGTTTATACATGTATATTAAAGTCATTTAATGGCTATTTTACACATTAAAGTAATTTGTATAGATATTTTGCACATTAAAGTCATTTTTATAGCTAGTTTACATATTAAAGCCATTTATGTATTTTACATATTAAAGGCATTTTAGAGCTATTTTACATATTAACGGCATTTTATAGTATTTCGCATATTAAAGTCAGTTTATAGCTATTTTACATATTAAAGCCATTTCATAGCTATTTTACATATTAAAGCCATTTCATAGCTATTTTACATATTAAAGGCATTTTATAGCATTTTACATATTAAAGGCATTTTATAGTATTTTAAATATTGAAGGCATTTTATAGTATGTTACATATTAAAGCCAATAGGCCTATATAACCATTTTACATATTAAAGGCATTTCTGAGCTATTTTACATATTAAAGCCATTTTATAGCCATTTTACATATTAAAGCCATTTTATAGCCATTTTACATATTACAGCCATTTCTGAGCTATTTTACATAATAAAGCTATTTTACATATTAAAGCCATTTTATAGCCATTTTACATATTACAGCCATTTTATAGCCATTTTACATATTAAAGCCATTTTATAGCCATTTTACATATTACAGCCATTTTATAGCCATTTTACATATTACAGCCATTTCTGAGCTATTTTACATATTAAAGCCATTTTAGAGCTATTTTACATATTAAAGCCATTTTATAGTATTTTATGTTTAGCCATGTTATAGCTATTTTACGCGTAGACATAATTTTATAACTTTTATACATTAAAGCCATTTTATAGCTATTTTACATATTAAATCTATTTTAGAACTATTTTACATAACTATTTTACATTTGGATGGTGGGCTCTTTCAGACAGAGTCCTGCTTGTTAGACTGAGAGGCAAACCCTTCGATATGGCGATCATTCAAGTATATGCCCCAACATCAGAAAGTAGTGAAGAAGAACTTGAGAAGTTCTGTGACACTTTAGATACAGCTAAAGGTAACTGCAAATCACAAGATATTATCATAATAATGGGGGACGTAAATGCAAAAGTCGGAAGCGAACCATATGAGGATATCGTTGGAAAGTATGGATTGGGCAAACGAAATGAGAGGGGGAAAGATGGATGCAATGGTGCAAGGCAAATGACCAAGTGATTACCAACACATGGTTCCAGGAGCACCCCAGACGACTTTGGACATGGAAGAGCCCTGGCGACGGAGCCAGGAATCAAATTGATTATATCACAATAAATAAACGATTCAGAAATGCAGTCCAGCAATCTAAAGCCTACCCAGGAGCCGACTGCGGTAGTGATCACAATCCGGTTGTCTGTAAAATAACAGTCAAACTAAAATGTTTAATTAAAGAAAGGGAAAACGACGCCAAAGTTACAAACTGACACTCTGAAGAACGACCCTGATATTAAACAAGCATATACGGTTGCAGTGAAAAACAGATTTGACGAACTGACAAATGAGGGACACAGCCTGTGGGAAACATGGAAACTATCCCTTGTCATCTCCGCAAAAGAAACTATACCGAAAAGAGAAAAGAAAAGTAAAGGGGGTTGTATGACAGAAATTCTTGAACTTATGGATCAACGACAACGGATCCATAAGAGGAACAGTGAGGAATATAAGAAGGCGGATAGAATAATAAGAACAAAGTGTAAAGAAACAAAAGAATCATGGCTAAGTAAACAATGTGAAGAGATTGAAAGATGCAAGAAACCGAACCATCAGAAATGTACAAAAGGATAACAGAAATAACAGGATCAAAGATATGTTCATCATCTGGATGTATTAAGTCAAAAGACGGGACATTGATTATGGAAAAGCAGGAAATCCTAGAAAGATGGAAGGAATACATTGAAGAACTATTTCACGATGATCAACAAGAAAAACCGGTAATCAGAAAGAACATTGGAAGGACCAAAGATTATGAAATCAGAGGTAAAGGAGGCTATTAGGAAAATGGAAACAAAGCAGCCGGACCCGATGAAATAACCACAGAAATGATAGTGGCGCTGGACCACTTTGGCATCGAGAAGATGACACAGGTTGCCAACCAGATCTACGACAGTGGCACTATACCAGAAGATCTCAGTAAATCTGTCTTTGTTGCCCTACCTAAAAAGCCTGGTGCAATTGAGTGCGAACTTCACCGCACAATTAGTTTGGTGAGCCATGTCATCAAGATCATTTTAAGAATCATCATGAATAGAGCAAGAAACAGAATAATACCAGAAATAGGAAAAGAACAATGTGGTTTCATCCAAGACAGCGGAACAAGGAATGCCATCGTCATGGTGAGGATGTTGTCGGAAAGAGCTATAGAAATGCAAAAAGATATCTATGTATGTTTCATAGATTACACCAAAGCCTTTGATAAGGTTAAACATGTTGAGTTATTTGATCTACTCCAACATCTAGATAAAGGATAGACACAGGCTCCGGGTGTATTGTTCAAGGGATATAATTGGATACGTTGTGCCGAATATCTGACGTCACGCTTTGAGGCTCGCGCGCTAGCTAACAACAAAGGTTAAAGTTGAATCTCCTCTAAACTGATGGGCAGGTATCAGACGTCAATCTCGGGCCTCAAAGCGTGACGTCAGATCTTTGGGATGTGGGTAGGGTCTACACGGAATGAAATATGTCATTCCAGGTTCCACAATAACGACACTTCATCTAAACATCGTGCCCATTGTGGTCGACCCCATGGTAGACCCCATTTTACCTTGGTATTGGATTAGCAATGGGTGTATTAAATGTATTAGATAGATAGATAAAAACTATCGTCGCAAAACTAACGTTACAGCCGATATTACAATATTAAAAAAAATACGAAACTGAACTGATTCATGCGATCAGGCAAATGAACAAAAACACATCACCGGGTATTGATGGTCTGACTGTCGAATTCTATTTAACCTTCTGGTCCATTTTAAAAGATGATTTGTTAGAAATTATCAAAGCATGTAAAGAAAGGGGGTCTTTGTAATGTACCATGAACACTGCATTAATAAGACTGATTAATACAAAATAAGGGAGAACGAGACAATTTGAAAAATTGGCGCCCCATTAGCCTTCTTACAGTAGATTATAAGATTATCTCGAAAGTACTGACCAACAGGTTACGTAAAGTCATGCCTACCCTCATAGGAGAGGAACAAACCTGTGGAGTTCATGGTAGAAATATTCATAACAACCTAATGATTCTGAGAGATGTAGTAGATGACATTAATTATAATGGCAAAAAAGCAGCAGTTTTGAGTATTGATCAAGAAAAAGCTTTTGACAAAATTGAATGGAAGTATATGTATGAAATCATGGGGAAATTGGGCATACCGGATGGACTAATTGACTTGATTAAGATGCTGTATAATAATCCCAAGAGCTGTGTCATAGTCAATAATTTTATAGGGGAACCCCTTAGTGTTACAAGAGGTATAAGGCAAGGTTGTCCCTTGTCCCCTTTGTTGTACGCTATATGCGCCGAAGGACTCGCAAGCCTTATTAGAATTGAAAATAATTTGAAAGGAATTATAATTCCCAGAACCAAAGACACTGTTGAGGTTGTCCAACATGCCGATGACACCACTGTTTTTCTAACAAATAATGAGGAATTTCCAATGTTGACAAACATACTGAAGATTTTCAGTGAGGGAACCGGGTCAAAGATTAACCAACAAAAGACCACAGGGTTGTGGCTAGGAACTTGGAAAACTAGAACTGACAAACCTGGGGGTTACAAGTGGGTCAATGACAAAATTAAGATCTTAGGTATTAACTTTGGGAACCAAGTTACTGAACATGATAACTGGGATCCTCAGATAAACAAATTTAAAAGAACCCTGAACAGATTCAAAGAGAGAGATCTTACTCTAAGAGGTAAAGCGGTTATTGTTAACAGCTATACTGGAGGTGGGATTTCATATTTAGGGAGTATTGTACCCTGTGACAAAGAAACAATAAAAACAATTGATAACATTATTTGATTTTTATTGGTCTGGGAAACCAGATAAAATTAAGAGGGATACTGTCAGAGGTCAAATAGACAAAGGAGGTACAGGTCTAATGAACACTGAACATAAATTGAAGAGCCTGAAAATAAAATGGTTAAAAAGGTATAATACAGAAACGGGAAAATGGAAAAAATATTTCGATTACTGGTTAAACAGAGCGAGCAATTATGATTTAGGGTGGTATACACTGGAAAAATCTAAAGGTAATAATCAAACGACAAAATTTTACAGAGAAATTATTAAAGCTTTCAAGTGTATGGAAGGAAGAATTAACATTTGTGTAACAAGTATGCTGGAGGCCCATGCCATTCCTCTTTGGAATAACAATATGATAACAGGTAATGAACATAAGAAATTGAATAGTAAGGTTTTGAAAGCTAACGGCTTTTACCAACTTGGGCAAATTTTATCAGATGGTCAAAATGATAAGAAAATTGCAGAATAATGTAATTTAAGGGTTTCAAATGCTGAAAAAATTATAGCGAGACTTAAAAAAAACATTAATCCATCGCTACTGAAAGAAAACAGGGAAGGCCCGACAGTTCATGTCAGCAAAGTTCTAGAAATCAAAGACTATCAGAGGGACAACGATTTTCTACCGATTTCCAAATTGACCACAAAGCAATTGTACCAAAACCTTGTAGCAAAGACATTCGTAGAGCCTACTGCAGAAAAAAGATGGGAATGTTTGTTTAATAGGGTTACTAAATTCGACTGGGAACAAATTTGGAAGAAGGGTTATAATAAATTAATCGACCAAACTGACAGAGACCTTTGGTTCAGATTAAAACATAGAATTTTGCCAACAAAAGATAAATTGTATAAAATGCAAATTACTGTAGATAACAAATGCCTATTATGTAACGAAAAAATCGAAACTATTGAACACTTATTTTTGTATTGCGAAAAACATCTAGAAGCATGGGTTTTTGTTGAACATTTATTGAAAAACTATACAGGGAAGAAAACCTTCTATTTAAATGATTGCGACAGAATTATGGGCAATGGAGAGGGTATGGAAGATATAGCTCTACTACTGATGTGAATTAGACATCAAATAGACGATATATTCTACCAGAGTATAACAGGAATTTGAAACGCCATATCACCTTCGAAAACAAACGGCTGAATGAAGAAGACTTTAAAAAACTGTACACGAGAAATAGTGCATTATGCTCAGTTAAAAACAAAATCATTAGATTCAGTTTAAAAAAAATATAAAAATCTCTGCTTCAATCAAATGGGTTGAAAATATTAAAATTTTACATTTATTCATGTTTTCACCTTTGTAATATTTTAAGTATCCTAAAAAAAAAGTATTTATTTTGCGTGCAAGATTTTATGTAACAATTATTGTGCATTGTTGTGTTTTGTAGATATGTAATAAATGGGGTTACAATGACTCCATCTCAGAGAAAAAAATAAGAATACACCGGTTCTTGTCTGATCACCGAAGTTAAGCAATGTCGGGCCGGTCAGTACTTGGATGGGACACCGCCTGGAAATACCGGCTGTCGTAGACTTTTATTTTGGGTGAAAAACAAGTATCAAGAGTTTAAAAATAACAAAATGACTCTGGTATTTGTCTACGGCCACACGACGTTGAATACACCGGTTCTCGTCCAATCACCGAAGTTAAGCAACGTCGGGCCCGGTTGTCAAGGCTAATTTTTGCTAAAGGTGATATATCGTCAAGATGGAGAGACTAACAGTCATAAAAGAAAATACGGAAACGAAACAAACTTCGCTTTTATCAACTTCTCTATTATCAACTGAATACGTCAATTGGTACAACAAATACTACAATCAGTTCAGCTGGAACGTTGAAAACTGTATTTAAAAAATAATTATCTTGCCACTGTGCGCGCTACAAATCTTTATTATTATAATTATTATTATTGTTATTGTTGTTGTTGTTGTTGTTGTTGTTGTTGTTGTTGTTGTTGTTGTTATTATTATTATTTTCCTCAATGGAGTTGTAAAACTTCTTTTATTCATTATTATTCAAGTATATACAATATATAAGGTAACGTTTAACATGAATAACAAATATATGTACATTTATGAAATTTACATTTAAAAAGAAATAATTAATTAATTAATCAACCAATCAATTAGTTAATTAATTAATCAACCAATCAATATATCAGTTATCCGTAACAAAGTAAATTAATCAACTAACTCATTAACAATCTAATCAAGTAATCAATCAGTCGGTCATTAAATCCATCAATTATCCATAACAAAGTAAAGGAAATAAATTACATTACTTAAATGTATGTAAAAAATTTAGTTTTACATGAAGATACAAAGATGTATAAACAATTAAAGAAATGATTTACTACTTAATAAGAGCTATTACATTCTATATACATTCTATATATACTTTCTTAATTTGTTTAAATTTTAAAATTAATTTGTTTGTTTTCAACAGTACACACAACTGAATTATTGGCGTATATCGATTCAAATACAAATTCAGGTAACCTCGATTTTTCTAACTTAATCAATTTCTTTAAATTATTTATATACACCGTTAGAATGTTAGTGTTTCTACTTTGACAACCCATTTGAATACCACATCGTATGTTCCATATTACTCGATGAAGTCTACCTATCAAAAAAATACTCATGTTATCAACATTATCACCTATTCCTAAAATTCTCGTTGCATCAGTTAAATAGAAGCATTGTTTTTGGGTATATTTCTTTATTAAGTTTTCAACGAAAAGCCATGCATCTACATGTACCAAGCATGTGAGAAATAAATGTTCGATGGTTTATTTTTCTATGTTTCACAATGGACAAAGGTCGTGACTCGTAATCCCCATGTGTTTAAGCTTATTTTTGTAGGTAAAATTCTTTGTTTTAATTTATACCACAAATCTTTATCGTCGTGATCGAGTAGAGAACAACCATTATTTATCCAAATTGTATCCCAAGGAGGCGAACTAACAAAATTAAGTGCACGTTCCCAGGCTTTTTCAGCAACTGGCGGTGTAAAAAACAATTGTACAACAATTGTAAATAATTTTAACATTCAGGTCTGAAATTTTTGTATTACCGTTACCTAAATTGTCGTAAATAGAAGCATAACATAGACAATTATTTTTTTTTTTGGGGGGGGCCTTCCCTATTTTCTTTAACGTATTCCGTTCTTATGTTTTTCCTTAAACCAGATACAATTCTTCCTGCATTATTATAGGTAAAATATTGCATTTTTGGGCTAGAATATCATGTGAGATTATCTCTTCGTTTATTAGCACATGATTTAAACAAGTTATACCTTGCGGTTTCAAAATTTTGCTGTCCATTTCGCTATTTGGGTGTCCTGTTATAATATAATTTTTCCATAAGGGGAGACTGCGTGTTTCATTGATACAGGAGAATGTCTCATTAAAATCGCCTCCAGCTATGTGAAATAAGGGAATAAGATCTCTATAAAAGGTTTGAGCACTCGAAACAATAACCTTTGGATTGTTGAGAATATACCAACCTAGTTGGTTGTTCCCACTGGCATGAGATATACAGTAATCAAAAAGATATTTCCATTTGCCAGTGCTTTTCATATATTTAGTAATTTACATTTAATTTTAATGCCTGTAATTTCCTTCTGATGTCGATTAAACCAGTCCCTCCGAATTTTTGTTGTCTGGTTATTGTTGTTCTTTTAAAATTTTCCGGTTTGTCATCCCAATAAAAGGACCATTTAAGTGTTTCCATTTCCTTTACATCTTCTTCGGGACAAGAAATAACAGAACCGTAGTAAGATAAACCGGCACCGATAAGGCTATTTACGACAATGGATTTTCCCCTCATAGTTAATTGTCTGCTTTTCCATCTGCGCAAAGCCGACCTCATTTTGTTAACTCGCGGTTCCCAGTTTTTACGGGAATTGTCTTCGTTGCCAAAAAATATCCCTACAATTTTTAAACCCTTGTTTGTCCATGAAAACCCCCCTGGTTTATCAGTTCTGTTCTTCCATGGCCCTAACCACAAGCCTTCTGATTTGGTGGTATTGATTTTAGAACCAGACCCTTGGCTGTAAGTAATAAAGATATCACGAAGAACTTTAAAATCCTCGTTATTACTAATAAACAAAGTGGTATCATCTGCATGTTGAATGAGTTTAACATGTTCATTAGTCTGGGGTAGTTGGATACCCCGTATGTTTTTATTGTTTCTTAGATTACCTAGTCCTTCAATCTGCACATATACTAAACAATAATGGAGACAATGGGCATCCCTGTCTGATTCCCCTGGTTACTTTAAATGGCTCAGTGATGAAGTTATTTACAATGATTGAACTATAAGGATTGCTGTAAAGAGTTTTTACCCATTTAATAAGACCATTTGGAATACCCATTTTTTTCATTATAGAGAACAAATATGTCCATTCAGTTCTATCGAAAGCCTTTTTTAGATCAATACTAAGAATAGCCGCAGGTTTATTTTCATTGTTTACATAAAAAAATCATGTCTCTTATAAACGATCATTAAGTTATCATGTATATTTCGACCTTTAACACCACATGATTGATCATCGCTTATAATATCGGGCATTATTTGCTTCAAACGATTCGTTATGGCTTTAGCTATTATTTTATAATCTACGTTCAGAAGACTATTGGTCGCCAGTTACTTATATTGCACTTTTCGCCTTTATTTTTAAAGATTAAACGGATAAGAGCTGTATTCATAGATGACGGAAGATTATTGATTTCCCCACATTTTTTGATCAGGTCCATAAAATCATTCTTTAAAATAATAATAATGATGTTCCATTCTTAAATAGCGCATTTCACATAATGTGCCAATGCGCTTTACATTATTACCCCTGGTCACTGGGCCAATATCATTCCTATAATCTTTCTCAGCTCCCTGGGGAGTATACAGCCAATGTGCAACCTTTTGGCGCTACAGGGCTAATCAAACACAATAACCATCTCTACCCTCACAGGTACCCATTTATACACCTGGGTGAAGAGAAGCAATTACAGTAAAGTGTCTTGCTCAAGGACACGGTCGCCGCCAGGTTTCGAACCCACATTCTGATGACACAGCCATCAGAACTGGAGTCCAATGCACTTAACCGCTCGGCCATGGCAACCCACATTATATATTGCATATGTTGTCTACTTACGTCTTCTGTTGAATACAGTTCCTTGTAAAAAATGTTAGTATGCTTGCACATTGTAACAGGTTGATCATGATATGTGCCGTGTTTATCTTTAATACATTTGAAAACATTGTCGTTATTTCTCTGCTTCTCTGAATTGAGAAAATATTTTGTAGGTTTTTCACCATCTATTTTGTTAGAAATGTGTAACCTTATCCGAGATTTCTCGAACTGCATATTTTCATAAGTTTTTAATTGGTTCTCAGTTTCTTTAATTTCGTCAGGCAAATTAGATGGGTTTGACATTAACTGTTGCAAGTGTTTTTGCAGATAATTATATTTGCTCTTTTCTCGACGACTTTTTTCACTGCCATATTCTTTTATAATTTCTTTTAATTTAGTTTCACCATTGTCCCACCATTCAAAAATGCTCAAATAAGAGTTTTTCTTAGTTTGCCAGTATGCCCAAAATATTTGAATTCTGTTTTTGCAATCATCATCTTTGAGTAGAGAATTATTACAAACCCATCTACCTGTACCAAGGACCACATCTTGTTTGTCAAGGCGGAAACTAACCATGCTATGATCAACAACAGTACCAATCGCATTAACCTGCACACCTGTAACTAGGTAAAAAAGATTAATTGAGATTAAACAATAATCAATTCGACTTGACCTTTTTAGAACTTTATGATAAAAGGTGCTCCCGTCCTCGTTATTGGGAAGGCCATGAATCTATTAAATCATTGTTTACAATAAGATTACTTAAAAACTGTGTGCTTCTGTCATTGTTCTCTCGATTATCCAATTCACAGTTAAAATCGCCCGCAATTATCCAACTGCAATTATCACCTTTACTGTGACTGAATGTCATCATATCTTGAAAGAACCGTTTACTGGGGTACATTGTATTCGGGGCATACGCACATAAAACTGATATATTTAATCCCTGCCATGAAATTTCAACTTTTATCCATCTACCGTCTTCATCTACCTCCTGATTAACCATTTTGAGACCACACTTATATGAAGTTAGGGGTAGAATGTCGTATCCAGCCGCCACTATTTCTCACTCATTATAACCAATAATGGTATCTTACCTGCTCAGTAAGGTCGAGAACATATGAATGATAATGGTCATGTACTTTAGATGATTCTACATATTTTGTTCATGAAAAAAATCAAGCATTTTTGGTGTACGGTGACTGCAGAACAGCAATCAATGTGGACGCCATGTTTGTTTCCTCAGTCATGTCAGTCTGATCTTGTCACCTCCCCCCAAAAAAACCAGTTATCGTACATGCGCAGTGGCAACTAAGAACGGATCCTTCTATTTTATGAAGTGAGTAGGTCAATATAACATTAATGGAAAGCACAGATATTAGCGTGCCCGGGAAATACACGTGGCATTTGAAATAATGCAATTTGACACATGAATTGTTCGCCCACTGTTTGTCGCTCCAACATAATGACTACATTAAATCATGGCCACCATGAGTAAATGTATACTGTCTTTTTTTTAAGGGAAAGAAAGTCCAAATGTCGTCATACGGGTGTATTTTCAAGATAGTTTTCATTCGTGATTGTCGAGGATTTTTATTTAAGGGAAAGAAAGTCCGAATGTCGTCATAAGGGTGTATTTTCATAATAGTTTTCATTCGTGATTGTCGAGGATTTTTTTAAAGGGAAAGACAGTTCAAATGTCGTCATAAGGGTGTATTTTCATAATAGTTTTCATTCGTGATTGTTGAGGATTTTTTAAAGGGAAAGAAATTCCGAATGTCGTCATAAGGGTGTGTTTTCAATATTTCATTCATGGTTGATGAGGATTCATCATAAATTCATCAACATGAATTGAAAATATTATTAAAGGTTTCTTTATTTACACAACAATTAGCCTACATAAGAATGTTTATTTCTGCGGCACCTCCATTTGTGGCACTGCCAAGCAAACCCGTCGCCCTGGTCTGCTGACAAGGGATGCTGGCTGTATGGACACTCCGGTGCACCAGCAATGAGGCCCCGTTCCTTGCAGAAATCTGCCGTTGACACGTGGGTTGAAAGCCTCCCCAGCAACTTCGCAATATTCCAATAAGTTGAACTCATATTGTACATACGAACTGGATAAAGAGTACTGATTGACTGGACTTATACACTTACACTTTGAGAACAATGGACGGCAGCTTTCAATTTCTTATTCAGAACTTGGTATTTTTTCCTTACACACCCTTGTCTGTTTCCCATGGAATAGTCCAAAGAAATTCACACATATTACATCATGACATCTGCTAACTTTATTCAGTAACTTATAAATATTCAACTTATAAATATTCAAATTCATTGTCAGTAAATAATTATTCTAATGTTTTATTCAGTAAACATTACATATTCATTATGACCTGGGTAATAAGTAAGACGGTAGAGTCAAATACAACGAAAAGACTTTCATTTGCATCAAAGCCTCACACTCGAGTGGTTTAGGTGATGCATTTGTGAATTTAACATGCTTTCATTTCCCCATACAGGTTCGAATCCCAGTGAGTGTTGTACATGGTTATATGATTACTAAAACTAACTTTCTTCACCCTTTCTCGGTATCTACAGATATGGAATGGAATAGAAACCACAAGCAGTGGTTTGTGGAGTAGTTGGAAAAGAGAATATAGGATAGGATAGGACACGGAGATATAATACAGCAAGGGGTTTTTATTGCACAATTCTTTTGGGGGGACCCCTTCTTTTTAAACTGGTCCCCCTAGGAACTAAACCCCCCTTTCGCTTTCTGTACACCCAACAATTGTTAGACCCCTTTTTCAACTGGTTGGTGGTTGAAAAAAAAATAAAACACGTCAAAAAAGTGGCGGCCGGATACGACATTCTTTCCGAAGTTAGAATTGCTACCCCTTTAGTATTGCTAAGTCCATGACTGAAACAAATATCGCCTTTCCATTGTTTTCGCCAAAGCTGTTCATCACTTTGGGTACTATGAGTTTCTTGTAAACAAATTAAATCGTGTTTCTCTCTGTAAAGGTGCTCAAATAATATTTCTCTTTTTGTATTATCCCTTAACTCATTAACATTAAGCGTGGCTATTCTAATCATCATGAAAAAAAGAAGTGTAAACACATTCATAATTAAATAAGAGTAAGTAAGTTAACTTGCTAATCATCTTTCGGTATGGCCCGTCCACGTCCTTTCCTGTTATTGTTGTAAGTTACTTTTCTATTCGAAATAGCAATGGTTCCTGTTCCCCTTCTTCTGTATCTTTGTATGCCTTGCCGCACCCAGGGTACCATATCATCATCATCGTGTTGATCGGATGAATCGCCGGATACAACTTCCATCGTTTCATAGTCAGACCTTTGATCGATGTGTTTCTTTTTGCTGTCATGTTTCCCTTTGTGGCTCTTTTTTTCCCATTGCTTTTGACTGCATCCGCCCAGCTCGAGCTCGGTATAGACTCTCCGCTTACGGCCGATGCCCCCGCTTTACCTGCTACTGATGTTCCAGGATTTTCCCCTGTCGATGATCCTGGGTTTTCTTTTGTCGATCTTCCTGCTTTTTCAAGTATCGATGTTCCTGGGTTTTCCCCTGTCGACGTTTCCGACTTTTCTTTTGGTGCGTTCTGGTCTGTCGGAGTCGTTGGTCTACTGTAGTTTTGGACGGTCCTGCTGTAGTTGATGACGGGTGTGATTTGGCCGAGCTTTTAGCTGGTGACTTTTTCTGCTCTTGGAGGGGTTCCTGGGTCAGTAGGCTCTCAGATAGTGATATCCCATCTTTGCACGTGTGTTACCGTTATCTTTTTTGCAAGGTGCTGACTGCCGGTCAAGTTTCCTGGTCTTTAGTGGGGGCTCTTTCCGCAGTTGTTCCTCCTCTTCCACATCCATGAACTGACTAATTATTATACTTTCTTCTTCTTCTTCTGTGTCTCTCTTGCATGAACCAGAGTCGTAATCTGATTCATCGCCACGACTGTTTCCCGTCTCGCTAAACTCACTATTTGTATCCCAAAATCCCAGTTGTTGTCGTTGCTCTCCATTATTCCTGTGTTGCTCTCCATCATTCCTGTGCTGTTCTGCCTTGTGTCCTAGTGCCCCGCATACAAAACACCTATTTCTCCTGTCGCAGTCCCTTGCTAGGTGCCCTGGTTGTTGACATAGCCGACAAGTTCTTATTTGCCCGCAATGTCGTACTGGTAGCGTGAAATTACTGACTCGAAGAAAACTCGGTATAGCCTTTTTGATATTCTTTATCAGTAGACTTCGTACACCGGTTTCGATATCGCTGTCAAAATGATGATACTGCCGACGTATGTTGATTACTGTCCCAAAGGGAGAGAGTGCTGCCATTACTACCTAGTCGGACATTTCGTAGGGCGCAGTCACGTAAGCTACCACAGATTCTTCAACGCTGGTTCGCTCACATGGTATTAGCATGCCTTGGAATTTAAAACCATTGTTCGCCAGCTGTTCACAATGACCCGTATTGTCGAAGGACACATTGAACCATCCTGTATTCAATTTACATATGCATTTGATCGGTTCCGTTGACCCAATGTCCTTCTTAATGATGTCGTACACATCCTCTGGCGTTATATCAACTCCTCTTGGGTTGAATCTAATGGTGTTGTCACGCTTCAATACGCCCTGTGTACCCTGTGTTGTTGTTGTTGTTGTTGTTGTTGTTGTACATTTCTATATACACCTTAAGTAAACACACGTTAAAAGATATATAATTATATGCATGCCATACATATATATTGTTACATATACACACAAACCGTATGTGGAGATAATCCGTGCGTGACCGCGCGTTGACCCCAAATGGGGCGGGATTATGTTTACAGGTTATGAATAGAACGTTCTGGAAGTTTCTTTTGGAAAATGATGTAATTTAACAGAAATTTCTAGAAGTGAAGTGAAGAAGAAATCTCTAGTATTTTCGAGAAGGGATTAAAAACTATAAATACGGGCTGGTAGAGGATTTTAAGCAGGACTTGAGCAAACCATCAAGACTTGATGAGACTATATCGATACTTCAGTGTACACCCACTAGGACCTGTGATGTCGCTTACGACTCGTCTGTGGAGTGTTTTGAGAAAGTTCGTCTGGACCGAGTGAAGTGTCTGAGAGCTGAATTTAATTCCGGAAGAGACATTTTGTGAACTAAATCTACAGTTCAGTATTTTTGGGATTTCTTCTTTCCCATATTTTTGTCACGGTAGTCGACTTGTGTCGCCGTGGTTTCGTCTATTTCCGGCTGTTTGTTGGAGGTGAATTCGCCCCACGTCCAGCTCTGTTTACACCGTGTCAGAGAACTGTTTTTGGTGTCGTTTTCGCTGGAGCCTGCTCAGTCCTCGCCCGTAAGATCTTCTTCTTATTTATTATAAGATATTTTCATTATTAAAGCACTTTGTTTCTTTGTTATTGATATCAGTGTGACCTTGTTTGATTTCTTTGTTGCATCTGAGAAAATTCAGGCTTTTTGAGTAATTTGCATTCACCTATAGTTTGAAGATTTTCGGATCGTAACAATATGCATGCATGATAATTATGGTCTACAAGGTTGAAGTAACGTACCGTATATCACACCCCTCTGAACACCCAAATCATCACAGAGTTAAAAAAATAAATATAAAATTGTATTTCGTTTATTTATTTTTATGAACAAAATATACAAGTAAATACACAAATATCAAGATTATGGCCATGTAGCATGTCGAAGGTCTTCAATAGTTTACAGTAACTCATATTAACTGTGTGGTCTTTGCATATTCTTATTATTACTAGTATTACTATTATTCTTATTCGTATTATTAATATTATTACTTCACCACAGCACAGCATATCGATATACATCTAGCCGAAACCCATGTGTTCGTTTTCATCGAACACTTGTAATAATATCTGCACAAAATACACTGCAAACAATATACTGTCACCTCAAGTATTTAATCTTTCTTAAATAAACCAACCAATATTTACACCCAAATTATTGCCATATTGTGCTAATAGCTGTACAAATAATACTGCAAACAGTAATGTCAACTTATTATTTATTTACAGTACTCATGTCACACGTATCAATAACAACACTTATCATATTCTTAGTATCTACATTAATCTATATCAATGGGTGACTTTGAAAAAGTAGTCGGCAGCAGACTTAGCTGGTATTTTTTTTCCATTGCTCATTTACTTCTGAGCATAGTGCCCATTACATTTCGAACAATAGCAAACACCTCATCAGTCTCCTGCCACCTAATGTCCCCCAAAAATCCCACTCACAGTCTCATCTACACTGTAAGAAATATCCGTATTTTTACGGGAAAATTTTACGGAAACTGGTCCGTAAAAAGTGAAGTACGGGAAAAGTTGCACGGAGTCCGTATTTCTACGGGGAAAGTTCCCGCATCGTCCGTTTTTCAACCAGTAATGTTTTGCTTGGTTGACATAATATTTTCCAATAATGACCATTTTAAATCGTAGAGTAATTTTAAGTATAAACTTTTTAATGCAATTGTATTTTTTGTGCAAAAGAAAATACACAGTATTTATAAACAGAAGGAAACAATTATTTTTTGGTATAATACCGTTTGAACGAGGAGCAGATTGTTTTAGAAGAAACGGATCTGTTCCGTAAAAAAAAGTTGTAGTTTACACTTTTAAACACAACAATTATAAACAATTCATTTTCAAATTACCTCTTACACTTTTCCCAAATATAAAAATAAATACGATGGTAAATTTAAATTTGTGTGAGCATTTAAGTTTAAATTTGACCCCTAGTTTTATTATTTTATTCGTGTTTATTTTGCTTTTACTTGGACGTGGATGGAAAGTTTTACCATTGCATGACGGGTATAAATGTCTAGGATTCGACCCCATATGCCAATTTTCCATAATAACACGCGTGTGCCGGCAGGGTCGTGCACAGACTACTCGCAGTCTCAGCAGCAGACGATTGGCCGATATCGATCGAAACCGCGACCGCGGGCTAGAGAAAAGCTGGAAAAGTGACAACATCTGACAAATGAGTGACATTCACAAAAAAAAACTCCTCGGTCGTCTCTCAACGCAACCTGAACCTGACATCTGAACCTCATCTGAAACTGAAAGGTATGTAAAATAAAAATGACACACAATATAAGCCTAGATGTAAACATGTTGGCCTAAATTGTTTTTGAGAAATTTCAGAATTATAATATCAGAGACAGAATGAGTTTACTGACAGTGACACTGACACTAACGACGTTAACGTTAGACTGAGTATCCTCAATTTACCCTAAATGACGCACCTAAGGTTATATAATCAACTGGACGGTAACTTACAAATGAAATTAGCAGTTTGGTGTTTCAGTTTGTTTCAGTGAAGGATTCTCTTGTAAAATGCTGAATTTCAATGCATGATCATACGCGTGGACGTCTTGAGCGCCGTTTTTTGAGACGCACAAAATTGTGGTCATCAAAAAATTGATGTTGGTATAATGACTCACCCCAAACTGTTAAAGTTGATGGGGGCACAGAAAATGTACCCAAGAAGAAAAACAGTTGAAATCATGTTTCATCTTATTCCAGATGGTTGTAAAATTGTTTTTAAACTTGAAAATAAAAATATTGTTTTCGATTTTTAAAATAAAATGGTATAATTTGGAGAAGCTCTCAAAACTTATAATCAATATTCTTGAAAGACCAATAAAATGGAAGGTGGTTACATTTTTTGCAAAAAGTACTTTAAAACTTTGAAATGTGTAAAATTGCTGTTAACATTTTGTCAAATAAAAGATTTATTTTCAAAACCATGATATTAATGTTTCATTTTCTCAATAATTTTTCACTCACCGTCGAAATAAACGCCAACGAATTAAGTAGTCTTCGTTCGCTTCTTCTATAAGGAATGTGTCCAATTTGAGGATCAGTATTTCTTAAAAAAATCAATGCAAATGCAAAGCATTCATATATTTTGGTTTCCACAGACAACAGCTTGTTGACGGCATAGAACAATAAAATCACAGATGTTCGTGAACAAAAATTGAGGTCATGTAAATCTCTTACTATTTGTATCTAGTAAAATCAGTGGTTAAACAACTTTTTCCACTTTCACAAGCACTAACTTGTCATACAATTTCACTATAATTTTTATTTCTGTAACAAGCACGACTTAGATAAGTTTATGCAACCAGTAATACGCCATAATTTTGTACATTTTCCGAGAAATGCTAAGCCAAAGGTAGGTGCGTCATTTCACGAGTGCGGCGAATTACGTACATGGACGATACATCATATACTGGCGGCGACTCGATTCATAACTATTATTACAGCGTAAGACACACTGTATCGTCCATGTACCATGTGTACGTAATTCGCCGCACTCGTGAAATGACGCACCTACATTTGGCTTAGCATTTCTCGGAAAACTTACAAAATTATGGTGTATTACCATGATTAACAGTTACTAATTGCATAAACTTATCTAAGTCGTGCTTGTTGCAGAAATACACATTATAGTGAAATTGTATGATTTACTGGAAAGTTAGTGCTTGTGAAAGTGGAAAAAGTTGTTTAACCACTGATTTTACTAGATACAAAATAGTAAGAGATTTACATGACCTCAATCTTTTTTCACGAACATCTGTGATCTTATTTTGTTATTGTTCTATGCCGTCAACAAGCTGTTGTCTGTGACCATGGTGACTGTGGAAACCAAAATAGGCCTATGAATGTTTTGCATTTGCAATGATTTTTTTAAGAAATACTGATCCTCAAATTGGACACATTCCTTATATAACAAGCGAATGAAGACTACTTTAGTACTTAATTTGTTGGTGTTTATTTTGACGGTAGGCCTAGTGGAAAATTATTGACAAAATGAAACATGAATATCATGGACGGTTATGAAAAGAAATCTTTTATTTGACAAAATGTTAACAGCAATTTTACACATTTCAAAGTTTTAAAGTAGCTACTTTTTGCAAAAAAATTTCACCACCTTCCATTTGTATTGGTCTTTCAAGAATAAAAGTTTTGAGAGCTTGGCAGTTATCCAGTGTCTACCCTGTCTTCTTGCTGCAAATTTCAAAGAAGACATTATCTGTTATCATCCGATGTTATGATGTAAGTACAGTACATGTGTAGAACGTACATATCTCATTTGAAGTTGCTTTACAAAAGGAATAATGATCACGTGGTTGCTGGATCATAGCAATGCTATCTTACATTTTAATAAGTATTCCTGCAAGATTTAAGCCTGGTTCAAACTTCGTGCAAATCGCAACGCAAAGCGAATTGTGATGTCAAGATTGCAGATTCGCACGAATAATTAGCAAAAGTGGAGCACAGCTCAACTTGGGCAAATGTTTTGCAAATATTTTGTTGCGAATTAATGATGTCAAATTTGCTTCACATTCGCCGTCGTGTTGGGCTTTAAGGTTCAGATGACATTAAAGCTTACATCAAACATTATTTGAAAGTTGGTGTTGTATATGTAATTGCAGCAGACGTGTAAATGCAACATGTAGCAGACACAAGTAAAATTCATTAACTTCAATTCTCCCTAAAGTGCGATGTCCAAGGGGCACCAAGGCAATGACCAGGGGCAATAGAGGCAATTGCCTCCGTTGCCTCCTTGAAGTATCAGGCCTGGGATCCTTCCTATATCTAACACAGTCCAACCAACAATAGTCCAAACCGGGCCAGCATATGATGACTTAACAAAGAACTATATGTTATCAAAGAACTATGCCAAGCCAAGTAAGGGTAACAATCTTCCTAATAATATCTATTCCGAGGTGCTGATTCATGGAAAAGGTTGGTAAGCATTTTCAGTTAGCTAGAGAATTAATCAATCAACCAGAATCAAACCAAACCTGCTGTTTGAGTGTTTACAAGTTTTTGGTCATAAGGGTTAATTTATTTACTAACTTAATCATACATTTACAGGACATGGTGACAAGGGATGACATCCGTGACCTTCCCTCTACACCCTGCATTGCTGTTATCGGTAAGGTTTTAAAAATATTATTAAAAAAATTTAAAAAAAACTCTCCCAAAAGTTTGGGTGGATGGGGTGTGAGAACTGGGGACTCTAAAACCCTTAAACTTCAAAATTACACACTGCGAAATATTTTACTAAAATACAAAATGTAAAATGTTTTTGAAATTTTAATAAAATGCTTACTGGTATAAATTTTGTATTGGTATCATTTGTTCTGAGAAATATTTAGGTGTTCGAGCGACAGCGCGAACACCTTGATATTGTTCGGGTTTTTAGGTGTTCGAGCCACAGCGCGAACACCTCTTGATATTGTTCGTTTAAAAAAAAAACTTTTTCTTCTTCTTCTCAGTGAAACATATCCAGAGACAAAAACATAGTTGCGGAGTTCACAGAACCTTAAAACTTCACACATAGTTAGACCTTAACATGTAGTTATACCTTAAGATGTGACGTCGTAGTGAGGTCATCAGATATCGAATTACACTCAATCAAAGTTAATATTTAAAAACAAATTATATCTCATGAACCACAACAGATATTTTCACAATCTTTGCACCATGTTATAGATCTTGAATTATGTGATTTTTTTTTACACAGACGTGACCCCAATCTGACCTTACTTCCTGTCCAAACCGGAAGTCAAAATTTAATATTGAAAAAAATTAGGTAAATTCACAGTAAATTCACAGAGGTAAATTCACAGTTTTTGCACCAATGTACAGATTGTTAATTGTCAAAAATATTTACAAAAACATGACCCTAATTTGACCTTTACTTCCTGTACAAACCGGAAGTCAAAGTTTAATATTAAAAAAATCATATCTCAACAACTACAAGAGGTAAATTGACATTTGTTGCACCATTGTATAGATTGTTAATTGCCGAAAAAAATTACACAAAGGTGACCCCAATTTGACCTTACTTCCTGTCCAAACCGGAAGTCAAAGTTTAATATTTACAAAAAATCATATCTCAACAACCGCAAGTGGTAAATTCACAGTTTTTGCACCTTTGTACAGATTGTTAATTGTCAAAAATATTTTCAAAAACATGACCCCAATTTGACCTTTACTTCCTGCCAAACTGGAAGTCAAATTTTAATATTAAAAATATAGCTCAACAACCACCAGGGGTAAATTCACAATCTTTCCACCATTGTATAGATTGTTAATAATTGTCGAAAAATATTTACACAAAGGTGACCCCAATTTGACCTTACTTACTGTCCCAACCGGAAGTCAAAGTTCAATATTGAAAAAAATCATATCTCAACAACCACAAGAGGTAAATTCACAGTTTTTGCACCAATGTACAGATTGTTAATTTTCAAAAATATTTACAAAAACATGACCCTAATTTGACCTTTACTTCCTGTCCAAACCGGAAGTCAAAGTTTATTATTAAAAAATTCATATCTCAACAACCACAAGGGGTAAATTTACAATCTTTACAAGTTCAAATCACTGAAATGGACTTCAAACAAATCATCGTTGGTAACCACATCATATTTTACAGGGTACTCTTTAATATGAAAACATAATAATGCAAAGTTTCTTTTAAAAACATTCTGACGTCATCATCACTGCCCTGACAAAACTCGAACACCTATGTGTTTGTAATATCGCAAACACTTCCATCTAGTTTTTTTTACTTTTTAGGTGTTCGAGCGACAGCGCGAACACCTCTTGTTATTGTTCGTTTTTTTTCTTTTTCTTCTCCTTCTTGAAACATATCCAGAGCCAAAAACATAGTTGCGGAGTTCAGAGAACCTTAAAACTTAACACATAGTTAGACCTTAACATGTAGTTGTACCTTAACCCTCGGATGCGCGCGCCCCCAAAAATAGCACAGTGGAATAAGGGGAGACTCCGGAAGGCACTTTTAATTACGCGTAGAATACACTACGCGATCCGTTTTCTAACGATCTAATACACTACGCAATCCTTTTCTAACCCTTCACTAACAGTCTAAATTCATGAATGGAGGTCCACTGGACACTCCTACAGTAGGATGATTGATAGCTAGGGTTGTGAAGGTCAGCCAGCTGACCTTTCTTGGCAGCGACACTCAGTGTACTTAGATTTGTGCACAAATGAATGGGCTTAGATTTGTGCACAACCCAATGGGCTTAGATTTGTGCACAAATGAATGGGCTTAGATTTGTGCACAACTTAATGGGATTAGATTTGTGCACAAAACACTGGTTGGTTGTGTAATTAGATGAATGTAGGTCCCCTGGACACATTCCAGAGTAGGTATTTTTATATAAGAGTTCGAGCGAGATACAAAGACAAGTGATTGTTTGGGAAGGGCTATCCATCTTTGACCAATTTATATTAAATACTAACATTAAAGTAAAACAAGTAATTAAAATGCAATTTACAAGCCTCCCGTGTATTTTCAATTTTGATGAGAAAATCATCCAGATACAAAGCACTTTTGAGATCCACTTTGGGAGTCATATTTTTGGAGTCATACTTTTGTTTATTTTTCCATTTTTCACAGCGCGTTATCTAAACGTGCAGTAAATTGTGGTGCGCTTTCGTCTTTTTCACTGGTTTCGGATCTTAATTGAAGTCATGTACACGTGATGTATAGCCTACACTGATGTTTGGAAAGGCACTAACACAAACAACCTGGGCCTACCCATTGAATTATTTTTGCGTGAAAGAAAAAAGTGCACATCAATTCTTGTATTTTTAGTCTTATGAAATGTATTGAAATGAGCCGTTGCGCTCGGATGGATTTCAAAAAGCATACTAATAGCTTTCAAGCTTCAACTGGACGGATGATTAATGATGTCTGGGTTTAACTTTGAATATGTCTGGTTTTTAACAGAATATGTCACCAAATGTACACTGGTGTATGACAATAAACCATAAATGCTGATCGATATTTTGAGATATCTGCAAACACATTCTTAATATGGTTTGTTTTTAAAAAGGAACTATACTCTTGTTATTGTTCGTTTTTTTGTTGCTTTTTAGGCGTTCGAGCGACAGCGCGAACACCTCTTGATATTGTTTGGTTTTTTAGGTGTTCGAGCTATAGCGCGAACACCTCTTGTTATTGTTCGTTTTTTTTTGCTTTTTCTTCTCCTTCTTGAAACACATCCAGAGCCAAAAACATAGTTGCAGAGTTCACAGAACCTTAAAACTTAACACATAGTTAGACCTTAACATGTAGTTGTACCTTAAGTTGTGACGTCATAGTGAGGTCATCAGATATCAAATTACACTAAATCAAAGTTTAATATTTTTCAAAAAACAGTTTAATATTTCAAAAAAATCATATCTCATGAACCACAACGATTTTTCACAATCTTTGCACCATGTTATAGATCTTTAATTATGTGATTGTTCGTACACAGACGTGACCCCAATCCGACCTCTCCTTCCGGTCGAAACCGGAAGTTGAATATTTAAAAAAAATCATATCTCATGAACCACAGAAGATATTTTCACCTTAACATGTAGTTGTATCTTAAGTTGTGACGTCATAGTGAGGTCATCAGATATCGAATTACACACAATCAAAGTTTAATATTTCAAAAGAGTATATCTCATGAACCACATAAGATATTTTCACAATATTTACACCATGTTATAGATCTTGAATTATATGATTTTTCGTACACAGACGTGACCCCAATCTGACCTTACTTCCTGTCCAAACCGGAAGTCAAAGTTTAATATTACAAAAAATCATATCTCAACAACTGCAAGAGGTCAATTGACATTTTTTGCACCATTGTATAGATTATTAATTGTCGAAAAAAAGTACACAAAGGTGACCCCAATTTGACCTTACTTCCTGTCCAAACCGGAAGTCAAAGTTTATTATTTAAACAAATCATATCTCAACAACTACAAGAGGTAAATTGAAATTGTTTGCACCATTGTATAGATTATTAATTGTCGAAAAAAAATTACACAAAGGTGACCCCAATTTGACCTTACTTCCTGTTCAAACCGGAAGTCAAAGTATATTGTTTAAAAAATCATATCTCAACAACTACAAGAGGTAAATTCACAGTTTTTGCACCATTGCACAGATTGTTAATTGTCAAAAATATTTACAAAAACATGACCCCAATTTGACCTTTACTTCCTGTCCAAACCGGAAGTCAAATTTTAATATTAAAAATATCATATCTCAACAACCACAAGGGGTAAATTCACAATCTTTCCACCATTGTATAGATTGTTAATAATTGTCGAAAAATATTAACACAAAGGTGACCCCAATTTGACCTTATTCCTGTCCCCAACCGGAAGTCAAAGTTTAATATTGAAAAAATATTTTCAAAATCGTACATTATTACTAGCGAGGACGATGGTTTCGCCAAAATCACAATTCGTATCTGGAACTACACGAAAACGGGTTGTAAAAACTCGCCAAAGGAATAAATGCCTTCTCTCAAAGAATTTCAGTACCAAAATTGACCCTTATGTAGCAGAACAGTTGTTTTTCACATTTGAACTGTTTTTTCAAGAATAAATAATGTGATTAAGTTCAAATCATTGAAATGGACTTCAAACAAATCATCAAACCACATCATATTTTACAGGGTACTCTTTAATATGAAAAAAATAATAATGCAAAGTTTCTTTAAAAAACATTCTGACGTCATCATCACTGCCCCTGACAAAACTCGAACACCTATGTGTTTGTAATATCACAAACACTTCCATCTAGTTCCTTCTGAATTGCTGTCATATTCAAAGCATGACACAAAATATGACTGTTACATGCCCATATCTCTTTGAATGAAATTTTCACAGGTTGGTTTTATGATTTGTTTTTTGAAAACTAGGTAATTTGATTGAGTGTACTCATCCAACAATCCATGCTCTACCATCCCTTTACAATTGAGGTACACTACTTAAAATTTAAAATAATTTGTTGCAGGAAACATGTACTCACCTAAGGCGGAGCAATACCTTGCAATTGATGGCAATATCATCAACTCAGTGAAGGGAGATAAAGCTCTAACCTTAATGTTTGCGGCCTACTATGTTTTTAACATACATTATACTAAGGAGGCATCCTGCACCCTTGATTTTGTTCAGAGGTAAGTTGAATTTGACTGTAATGTGACAGTCTTAACACTCAAAACAATGTGATTGTGAAACATTTAATGTTGGTAAATTTTGATTAAAAGGAAAGATTTAAAGGTGCACTTTGACTTGAATTGCCATTTGACCAGGCTATCTGTTTGATGTTTCTTGACACCTAGAGGATGGAATAATATTGTACTCTTGTTTTAAATTGCATTCGGGATAATGAATATTATTTTTGGTTTTACCCTACATGTACACCTCACTGCTCTCCGAGACCTGCAAAAGAAAATCCACAGGTTAACTAATTAGGTGAGATTCGAACCCACGACTCCCCGCATTCTAGAGCAGATGTCTTAACTACTAGACAACCGAGCGAATCCTATACTTATCAGCAGAGGGCACCACAAACAATCATGGACAATAAAACAAATAATATATACTGTACTCGTCAAAAAAACAATGTTGAACCATCCCATTGTCATTCAGTATTTATGAGGTTGATTTTGTTGGTCAAAGGGGTGAGTAATTTTAATGATCTTTTTCTATTACAGATTCTTCATGGGAATAAATCCAAGTACAGGATCCAAGACTGGCTTGAAGAAGCGGGAAGGCCAAGTCAGTGGTAAAGTCTTTGCACTGGCCAATGCAGTGGCTCTCTTTGAGAGTGATTGGACAAATGAGCAGTAAATTAAGGCCATGTCCAAATTGGCGGCTATAGCTGTGGCTACGGCTGGATCGCTGCGTCATCAGGCGATGAAGTATCGGACGTCCTTGGCAACACCCTTAGCAACAATCGTAGCTGTAGCTGTAGCTGCCAATTCGGATACGGCCTAATATTGATTTCGGCAATTCCACACTAATGGGCCAAAAAGAAAACTTTGTAAGAGAGGCATTGGAGAGTGAGACAAAAGTAACTATTTTGTCCCAGTCTTTTCCTGTACATTCCAAAGCTGTTCATGATTGTTCATAGCAAAACAATAATAAATTAATCCGTGACCTTTAGAAATGACAAGGTCATTTGAAAAGTGTTACGTATGTAACAAAAGACAGACATATGGCCTAATAAGTGAAGAAATAATAAATAAAAAAATACCAAATATTGTGCCAGAAACATTCCTAACCCTTTAAGATTGTAAGCAGTAAAACTGGGATATTGTCATGGGTATTAAGGAAATAACAATGGGAAATAAGTCGCGTACGAACATTGGACAGATATTTTGTGACAAAAATCTGTCCCCGTTTGTACATAACAATTTGTTTTTAACTTATAATTCCTCACCAGGGGTGGGGCTTTCTTAATTTTGGCTAGTAACTATCCCTAAGGGTCTGTAAAATTGTTATTGGACAATGTTGGGTCAATAAATTTATTTCAGTATAATTTCTACCAAATGATAACAAAAATGTCCGTTCCTGTTACACACGTATAAATCTTGAAGATTTATCTCCTCCAGTTTCTTAAATGCTCAAACATTTATCTTTTTCAACCACAATTCTCATGCGCCTTTGAATGTACACAGACAAAAATACATGGCAACATATACTTCATTCTGTTATTACTATCCCATGTTGCCCTCCCATGTCACACTTTTGTGCCCATTAGTGTGGAATTGCCATTTGCATTGGCCAGTGTAAAGATTTTAAATCATTTACCCTCCCATTGTAACTGCACTCTAGTGGCAAGTAGCTATAGAGGTCAAAACCAGTCAACTGCCTGCTTTGGACTGTTGACCTAAATGTGCACACGGGGGCATTTTTGATTGGTTTTTACTGTCATTTTGAACAATACCAGACAATGCTTTTACCAGTCAAAAACGGTTGAATCATTTTGACCTGTAAATGTACTTAATACGCGTAAGGTTTGACAGTGTTCGACGTTTATGTGCACTAGATATACCTTGGCAAGTATATCAAGATTTTGACTGATTTTGACCTTTGTAGTAGTAGGAGGGTTAAATCATTTAAATCATTGCAAATCAAAAGTTGTACTCAAAAGCTATTGATTAGTGCAAACTCACACAGATTGGTTACACACACCAACTCAAAAACATGGCACAAATGTCAATTCAACAGCTTTTGAGTCCAACTTTTCATTTGCCCTTATTTGCATTCAAATGACTGCTGTATCAAAAATATTGAAACAAATGAGGTGTAAAAATGCGGGTAACATAACTTAGCATAACTTTTTGTTTTAGAATAATGGTCACTTGAAAAGAGTTTCTTTTTGTGGTATGTTTAGTAATGTTTAGTAATGCATGTTTATTGTTCATTAGAGAAACAAAATTACAGGCGTACAGGACTCAAATTGAAAACTTCCTGTTTACTAAACATAGTCTGGCAAATTGAATTCCAAAATAGCAGCTCATACACCGATTGCATGCATAGACCAGATTACAAACTTGATGGCCAGGGCTAAATAGACATATGTACTGATGACATCATGGTTTGTTTATCACATTGTTTGTTTATTACAGTGCTGTAACTGAGTACTGCATTTCCGACAGCTGTGCGGAGACACAATAGTTTCCCATTCTTCTGCAACGAGGAAGCCATGACGTCATCAGTACAGGGATCTATTTCAAGGTGATGCTTTCCGCAGACTTCTGTGCTTATGGCACCCTGTAAAGTGCGTACATTTATTTGCCACAGAAGGGTGTAAGCACAGAATTCCACGTTAAGTGGTGCCATGAAATTTGGCCCGGTTGCACTTTGCAGGCAATCATGGATTGAGTCTGAGCACCAGGGGCGGATCCAGAGTGCGGGGAGGGGGGGGGGCAACCTCCTCTACATCCACACCTGAGCACATCCTTTGGATTTTCTTTCTCAGGAAAAACTGGTGTTAGGTCTTGAGATGTAAATGTAAAAGCTGTTAATTGCTATTGAAAACTCATTGTTGTGGGCAATTTGTTCCATTTATTAAATTCTTGATGTTCAAGATCTGCCTACCTAAACCTCAGTTGTTCTGAAATCATTTGTACAATGTAAGTGTCTGTGAAGTTCGAGATTTCATCCTTCCTTGTGCTAAAATAAATATGCTACAGTTAGTACCTTCAGTTTATAACCATCACTTTAGATTTCTTTACCCTGTACAGGAAGATATCCGTGCTTTGAAGTTTATGATGTTCCCCATATCACCACAGAATTGAAACATAATGGAACTCAAGTTTTCATGTCCATAGACATGCAGTTCTGGTAGACTTTAACATTATGTTCGTTGAATTTACACATCTTTTTATGGAAAACATTAAAAATACGGAATTTTTGGAAAAGTCTTAATTTTTTGTTAATTTTATCCGTAAATTTTGGGATTTCTTTTTTACGGACAAAATTTTGCCGTATTTGTACGGAACTAATTTTGTGTTAATCCCGTTAAAATACAATTCAATCCGTAAATATATGGATTTTATTTTTACGGACAAAATTTTTTGCCGTAATTTGTACGGAATCAATTTTGTGTTAATCCCGTTAAAATACAATTTAATCCGTAAATATACGGATTTTATTTTTACGGACAAAATTTTTTGCCGTATTTGTACGGAATTAATTTTGTGTTATTCCCGTTAAAAAGATACAGTTTTACTCCGTGATTTTAACATAATTCCGTTAAAAAAGAATCCGTAAAATTTACGGAACATTAAAA
This sequence comes from Zoroaster sp. YZ-2022, assembly GCA_029582265.1. Taxonomy (NCBI): domain Eukaryota; kingdom Metazoa; phylum Echinodermata; class Asteroidea; order Forcipulatida; family Zoroasteridae; genus Zoroaster; species Zoroaster sp. YZ-2022. The sequence goes on from CM055823.1 coordinate 10,085,032, forward strand.
AAGTTCCGGTAATTTTGCTGCCGGAACTTTTTCCGTAAAATAACGGAATTTATTTTTACAGTGTAGGAATGGAAGGTTTGCAATTGTAACCTTTCTATTCCAAGATAGGAATGGAAGGTTTGCAATTGTAACCTCTCCATTACCAGATAGGAATGGAAGGTTTGAAATTGTAACCTTTCCATTCCAAGATAGGAATGGAAGCTTTGCAATTGTAACCTTTCCATTCCAAGATAGGAATGGAAGGTTTGCAATTGTAACCTCTCCATTACCAGATAGGAATGGAAGGTTTGAAATTGTAACCTTTCCATTCCAAGATAGGAATGGAAGGTTTGCAATTGTAACCTTTCCATTCCAAGATAGGAATGGAAGGTTTGCAATTGTAACCTTTCTATTCCAAGATAGGAATGGAAGGTTTGCAATTGTAACCTCTCCATTACCAGATAGGAATGGAAGGTTTGATATTGTAACCTTTCCATTCCAAGATAGGAATGGAAGGTTTGCAATTGTAACCTCTCCATTACCAGATAGGAATGGAAGGTTTGCAATTGTAACCTTTCCATTCCAAGATAGGAATGGAAGGTTTGCAATTGTAACCTCTCCATTACCAGATAGGAATGGAAGGTTTGCAATTGTAACCTTTCCATTCCAAGATAGGAATGGAAGGTTTGCAATTGTAACCTCTCCATTCCAAGATAGGAATGGAAGGTTTGCAATTGTAACCTTTCCATTCCAAGATAGGAATGGAAGGTTTGCAATTGTAACCTTTTCATTCCAAGATAGGAATGGAAGGTTTGCAATTGTAACCTCTCCATTCCAAGATAGGAATGGAAGGTTTGCAATTGTAACCTTTTCATTCCCAGAGAGGAATGGAAGGTTTGAAATTGTAACCTTTCCATTCCAATATGTAGAACTTAATTACACTGCAGCCATATGACGTAAAACACACTGTGAACAAGTATGATCCTAATGCTGATTGTCAATTCATAAAGGTGCCAGACTATTTCCCTGCCATCCTCAGTTTGGTAACATTGATTTGTATCGCAAAATTGCTATAGCTTTAACACTTAGACTTTTGTAAAGTAGGATTGATTAAAAGAAAAAGTAAGGTTGTGGTAGCACCATAAACAATTTGTAAGGAGTTGTACTAATTATTGGTTCACTCATAAATTATACCCGTCTACCATAACATTCTCCTCAGCTGCCATATTGCGGTTTGATAAGGGTAGAATGTTGGTATAACCAGGGCCTGTATAATGTATAACTTAATTATCAATATTAATTGGTTGCGTGCTTTAGCAGTAACCCACCATTGCGACATCTTCAAGGCTGATATTTGTCCTGACTTCCCCACAGCCGCGAGACTGAGGAACCTCCCACTGAAAGTACGCATGTGGCTCCACCACTGAACATATCCTGACAGCTCTTGGAAGGCCAGCTGTGAATGAATAAATTTAATGAAATCAAGCAAAGAGGCCCATATACATACAGATACAATGATACATGCAACGCAGATGAACATACATAGAAAGAACAGACCGACAGGAAGGTTTGCAGTCAGACAGGCAGCCACACCCGTTCTGTCCCAAAGGCTTCTAGGGGTATTCCGTTTGTTATAATTCACATTTTAGGTACATTGTCACCCCACAAAATTACGCTCAAAAAGTGACCGATGCACAAACATCAGCTCTACAGAAATACATACAAAATAACTGGCAAGCAGGGTCAATGGTAAAAAAAAATCGGAAATTCGCGTGGCAAACCATTTATTGTCTTGAGTGGACATCTTTCAACAGATTCTGCTGTTTCTCCTGCAGTCGTCGAAAGCCATGTCAGCATTCCAGTGTGTACATCATCTGTGGTGTTGGCTGAACAACGACCTTTGAGACAACATGCAGTATTCAAAGTGGTAATAAGTAATATTTTAGGTAGACCCTCAATAAACTGTTCTTAAAGTCTTTGAAGGTATTCTCTAGTTAATCTTGAACTACTAAAATTGAATGACAGAATCCATGTTTATGAAAGCAAAGCCATCATGATTTACCATTTCTGCATGTATAGCAACACATGTTTTAGGTTTATTTGAAAAGTCAATTTAGCCGAACAAGACCTGGGCCCTCAGTGGTTACTAGGACATAAGTGGCAGCGTGAATGTCGAGGCAGGTACGCCGTGAGAGACGGCGGGTGTTTGGTCCAATCTACTGTAATTAATAGGTCTAGTCTTTGTACTGTACAAGGTGTACTTCATAAAAATACCCACTCTCCATATATATTACTCGAGAAAAAAAAAAGAAAAAAAATATGGACCTATTCATGTCTGTAATAATTAGGTAGTAAAATATCGTATCGAGCAAGGTCCTTAATTGGTCACGCCCACGGTTAATCTTGAACTTTTAAACCAATTGTCAACCCCATTGCCTCAGCTGTCTTGGGCTAGGGCATTTATACTGTATGCAGGACCACCGTTTTATTAATTTATTGTTGTGATGTGAATATAAATGTAACATATACAATCTACATGAGGCCTATTGAGTGGTTTATGGTATACAAATTTTGACTACTATGAGTAGTACAGTAAAACTATCCTCCCGAGGTGATCCCTGGGGCGTTCTATTTTCCCGAGGCGAATGTATCACGAGTGAAAGCAGGCAATATTTGTTTTATAATAATGAGGTATTATAACAGTAAAAATAGGCCAATTGTCTCACCGACAACGATTACGAAAAAGGAGCACTTCAAAACCAGTCCATGCTTTCCAAACCACTGCTGATATGTAACTACATGAGTGCCTACAAGAAATATATCCCCAGGTACTGCACTTGAAGAGAGGTTTGCTGCTCCATACCATCCAGTTAGATCCGGTTCTTGCCAGCTTACACTGGTTTGAGTTGAACCAGGACTGGCTAAGGCTGTCACATTTGCTGGACAGACAATATCAACAACTAAAACAACAACAGAAGAAACAACGAATTAACTTTTAAACTAAAAATTTAATATGTTGTAAAAACATATTAAAAAAGGAAAAAACAGGAAATCGAACCAAACTTCGTATCGGAAAAAAGCGGAACAAATATTATTTATATATAATTTTCATGCCAATAAGCAACTTTCAACTGAAAATGAGCAAAAACATTTATTACAACTCAAACCCAAAGCAACATCAAATCAATTCTACACCAACCTGTCACTGTAATGGTGAAACCACACGAGTTTTCATTGCCAGACTTGTCAGTGGCTGTATACATAACTCTCGTTACTCCTTCTGAGAACGTTCCTATTCCATCTTGGTTACATTCTGGAGAGGCGGTTGCCAAGCAATTGAATACAACATCAACAGGATGAATCGAGTTGTCAGTAAACCTCGGCAGTATCCAGCTGTGAATCACCTGATCTGACGATGATTTGACAGGAATGATGTTGTCACCAGGACAATTGTAGGTCATCGGGGGTTCGTTATCTGGAAATGGTATCAGAAAATAAGAACATTGTACCAGATGAAAACGTATTATACTTATTTTGCGATTTATTTTTGGGAGCACGAGCAATGTTTGCCGAGTGATACAAATCGATCGAGATCAGTCATGAAAGGTCAACTCTCATATAAATCGATCGTGACCAGTCATGAAAGGTCAACTCTCACAATCGATCGTTGCAAGTCATCAATGGTCAACTCTCATAACGAGACATCATTGTATTAACTCCATTTTAGTAGCATCATAAGCTACAACAGAAATGTAGCATCAAAAAAGTAAAAAGTTCCCTTCAGTCGTTGTGTGTTAAAGTCCTAATCCAAATCGAGTATTAATGACCGGCGTATTTTGGTATGAATGACCAGAAACTTAATGTTTCATGTTATAAACACATTTTAATTAGACACTTTTTAATTCATAGAATTGTTGCGACCCATATACTGGTTTTCAGGAAAGAACGAGAGACAATTTATGTTACGTTCAGTAGGAGAAAAATAAATACAATGATCATTTATATAGGTTTTCCCGGTCAATTTCTGCAAATAAGCAGCCAATTTCACTTTCATACATTCATTCATATTAAAGCGATTTTGCCTCTGCAGTTGGTAGTGTGTTTTGAATTAAGAAATCAAGCATTCAATTTCATTTTCAGGCATGCGAATTCATTTAGCATTATGTTCAATTTAGCATATAGGTCTACGTTGTTCTTTTTAGTAATGCACATTCGTCATCCAATTTAGCAGAGTTGGTTCGACTGGATTTTCACTTAATCATAAGTACTTTGACTTAATCATAAGTCCACTTTTCCTAACTTTCATGAAATAAAATTTCATTTGAAAGACAAAAAAATTTAATTTCATACTTTTTATGAAAGAAATCTTTACTTTATTGCAATTTTTCTAAATTCGAATTTATTTACCAATAAATATGTAGTTTTGTCGCGTTTTTGTCCATTTTTTGGCCCAGCACAGAATATTTTGTAATATTGCTGTTTGCCTTTTTTCGCCTCTAAAATTATTTACAAAACAATTACACAGATTTTTGGCACTTAATGCCAACTTTTATATGAGATGAACAAATACTGGACTCAAAAGTATGAATTGTTTTTTAATAGTATTTTTATTTTTAAAAAAATCTAAACTTCTAATTTGGCTCTCTATATTTCATGGTTTCACCATTCATTTGACACAAATTGTTACATTAATAACAAAACACGTGTAGATGGTTTAATTATTTCTAAATTTACCATAATAAGTGATCGAAATGGCCTAAATGTTCATAAATAGACAATATTTTAGATTTACAATGATGGATTCACAAATTCCTACCATAGAATGGAAAGGTTACAATTGCAAACCTTCCATTCCTATCTTGGAATGGAAAGGTTACAATTGCAAACCTTCCATTCCTATCTTGGAATGGAAAGGTTACAATTGCAAACCTTCCATTCCTATCTTAGAATGGAAAGGTTACAATTGCAAACCTTCCATTCCTATCTTGGAATGGAAAGGTTACAATTTCAAACCTTCCATTCCTCTCTGGGAATGAAAAGGTTACAATTGCAAACCTTCCATTCCTATCTTGGAATGGAGAGGTTACAATTGCAAACCTTCCATTCCTATCTTGGAATGAAAAGGTTACAATTGCAAACCTTCCATTCCTATCTTGGAATGGAAAGGTTACAATTGCAAACCTTCCATTCCTATCTTGGAATGAAAAGGTTACAATTGCAAACCTTCCATTCCTATCTTGGAATGGAAAGGTTACAATTGCAAACCTTCCATTCCTATCTTGGAATGGAGAGGTTACAATTGCAAACCTTCCATTCCTATCTTGGAATGGAAAGGTTACAATTGCAAACCCTCCATTCCTATCTTGGAATGGAGAGGTTACAATTGCAAACCTTCCATTCCTATCTTGGAATGAAAAGGTTACAATTGCAAACCTTCCATTCCTATCTTGGAATGGAAAGGTTACAATTGCAAACCTTCCATTCCTATCTTGGAATGGAGAGGTTACAATTGCAAACCTTCCATTCCTATCTGGTAATGGAGAGGTTACAATTGCAAACCTTCCATTCCTATCTTGGAATGGAAAGGTTACAATTGCAAACCTTCCATTCCTATCTGGTAATGGAGAGGTTACAATTGCAAACCTTCCATTCCTATCTTGGAATGGAAAGGTTACAATTGCAAACCTTCCATTCCTATCTGGTAATGGAGAGGTTACAATTGCAAACCTTCCATTCCTATCTTGGAATGGAAAGGTTACAATTTCAAACCTTCCATTCCTATCTGGTAATGGAGAGGTTACAATTGCAAACCTTCCATTCCTATCTTGGAATAGAAAGGTTACAATTGCAAACCTTCCATTCCTATCTTGGAATGGAAAGGTTACAATTGCAAACCTTCCATTCCTATCTTGGAATGGAAAGGTTACAATTTCAAACCTTCCATTCCTATCTGGTAATGGAGAGGTTACAATTGCAAACCTTCCATTCCTATCTTGGAATGGAAAGGTTACAATTGCAAACCTTCCATTCCTATCTTAGAATGGAAAGGTTACAATTGCATGTTATGTTAATTTTGTCATGCATGTCCCATACTAGATGATAACACAACACAGCTCCGAGCTAGTTTTGTAGTCTACGCTGATGACACATTGTTTAGTTCAGGTCGGATCATGAAATCTCGAGGAAATAACAGCGCAAGTCTTGAGGTTGCCGGATTTGTGGTCTCGCTGACAGTGGAAGATGTTGACCTCATGAACCTGACTGAACCATTGGTCATAGAATTCATGGTAAGATTTCTCCGAGAAAAGATTGCATTTAAAAACTGTTGGTAAACTGACCTTAATCTAAATTGCGCTATGGGTCATGAGTTTTACATTTAGTTTTGCATCTACACCTGTTCTCACTGTTGAGATGTCTGTGAGATCATTATTTGATCCCTATTCTTGATTTGTGTTTGTTTTGTTTGTTGGGGGGTGTTTGTTTGTTTGTTTTTGTTTTTGTTTTTGTTTTTGTACTTTTTATCGCTTTCACCCTTTGCCTCTGCAAAACGCGAAATACATTTATTACACTGCGTTCATAATAGTAGTGTAATTAGTATGACATGACGCTATGCATGGTATGGGTACAGAACTGTCTGTCTGAACAATCTTTATATTTTGCACTTATAATATAAATATTGATAATATATTGTTGTCTCAGGCACCTGATAATGTAACTAAGGAGGATTCAACCAGTGTACATTGCGTATTCTGGGATTTCGCTCTGAAAAAGGGTGTCGGTGATTGGTCAACGGATGGTTGTGACTTTGCAGATCTGACCAATACAAGAGTATCATGTAACTGCAACCATGCCACTAACTTCGCCATCCTTGTGGTATGTCATATTACGAATCTGAAGATAGTATTGTATTTGGGACACTGAGATATCGCTTAAAGATATATCGCTCGTGTTTGGGCTAATTTGATGGTAAAAAATAGATTTAAATGTTAAAATGCTATTTTACTGGAGTTAAGGAAGTTAAAAGCTTTTATTTGAGACATTGAACGAAAAAACAGCCGTCAAGGATTAGTACCGGTACCAGTAAATTAAAAAGAAAAAAAAGAAAAAAAATCAAATTAATACGCTGACTTTAATCCTTTAATGAGGGCGTATACAGTCCTCCGATTGGCCAGCCCAGCCCTGACAATCAGAATCAGAAGTACTTTTGAAATATCTTTTCCGACATCCGAACTTCATAACTTGTTTTGTTTCGTTTAATAACGATATTGTCTTTAAAATTCGTTCGCTTTTTAAATTATGTTTTGTGCCAAATACGGTTATATATTTTTAAACCTTTGTTTGGGTGAACTAACTTAATGGGTAGTATGCTTGATTTTGTATTGTATATTAGAAACTTACTGATGAAGTTCTGAATTTTAAGTAGTTGTAAAACTGTGACATCAGTGCCGATATATTTAATGAATGTTACAGACGACAGTTACGATTTATACAAAACAATAAATGCATTTCCAAAATATTCCAATAGCCCTTAAGATTTATCCGGATTTTGGCTCAAGAGACCCCAAAAGATTATAATTAAAAAGCGAACGAATTTGAAAGTTTATCGTTATTAAACGAACACAAACAATCATGAAATTCGGATGTCAGAAACTGTAAAAAGGCAATTAATTTGTATTTTAATTAACTGTTACTAATTGTGGACCGATTTTTTTCTGTTTGATGTCTCAAATGAAAGCTTATAACTTTCGTAACCCCAGAAAAATAGCAATTCAACATTTAGATCAAAACAAAGTCTCCAGTTTCTGGTCTCCGTACGTGTTGCCTCAGACCCGCGCGTCGCCATTTTTAATTTTCTTTTTATTTGCTATGAAACGATGTCCAATTGCAGCCAAAATTGCTGGAACAATATTATAATTCTGCCGGAACCTTTTCACATAAGGTATGAACCTTTGATTTGTGAGGCCTCTCTTAGACACCATACCTAGTATATGGGAAATATACATGTATTACGTATTTCCCTGTTGGCAAAAACAGTATGGCCGAAAAAAGTGCTTCACCGCACCGATTTTGAAGCCGACCGATGACTAGAAACCAGAGACTTTTTTTGGCCTTGAATCTGTTTATTTTTACCATCAAATCGGCTCGTACACGGGCGATTGATTCATCTTTAAATTCAAGTCTACCCATATCGTTCCAACACACAAATTGTAAAAGATCAATAAATAAAATAATGAAGTGCATTAATATTTTATGAATATCAATTATGTAAAACAACCTTCCTGTGAAATGTTCAGGTCAATCTGTCAGCACATTTCTGAGAAATGTGAACACTTTTACGATTAATGATAAGTCGCAATTTATTTATTCCAATTTTCTCTTCCTTTCTTTTAAACTGAACATGTTTTAATTAGACTACCTCTTAGTGTTATTTCTCAGCATGTCTGATATCACCATCTTCACAAAAAGTGAAACTTTGACCAACGTATATGTTGGTGATGCTTACCGTTCTAAGTGTACATAGGAATATGATAATTCAAAATGAACAGAAATTGTCAAAATTACGTTTTTGAAGATATCAATAACTTAGTTAGCATTCATTAAGTGTATCAAAGCACTGAACTTTTATTTATCATCGGGCCAATGCAATCATTTTATAAACCAGTGAAGGATTCATGTAGGGTCTAAAATAAAGGAGTAAACGGCACCAAAAAAGTATGGTAAACTTACATGCAAGCAAAACAAGGGAAACATGCCCCTCCCCACCCCACAGATCCGCCCATGTCTGAAACCATTCAGTCACGGCCAGGTCAGTGGCGCACCCAGGATTTGATTGGGGGGGGGGGGCTCAAAATATTTTTATTTGAAATCCAATAATGGGGAGAGACATGGCTGACCCAAACCATAACCGCTGGCGCGGCTGCAGCCATGTCCCTAGTCGTGCTCGTCAGTGAACCTACGGCACATGTTAAATGTTTCCTGGTGGTTTCTAGTCATAAAAAGAAGACATTATGGCATGATTCGGACTCGTAGGGTTTTACCTTCCATATAATTTCCTCCTCTTGATGTAAAGAACTTGAGCTTGTTTCGTCTGCAAGATTTCTATAGTTAAATACTTTCATTGCGTGGACGTAAAGTTTGTGATCATTCCGGCGGAGCTAAATATTTTCAAACACGAATTTGGCGGCAAAACCAAATCCCAATATTATCCAATCGGTGTTTGCTAAAAAAGAGTGTCACATAATCTTTGTAAATTAAAACCCAATCCTGGGCCATTGTGTACAAACTGGAAAGGAGTTGATTATAATGCGGGCGTGTTTAAATTTTTGAGTAACCTCAACGACAGTCAACGACCTCAACAAGAGAAACGGACAACAGAAAATGAAAATAAAATTAAGTAAAGCTGCTCCTGATCAGGGTGCACCATGGCAGGGGGGAGAATGTGTAAAAATGCTTTGTTATATATACTGGTGGCCCTTCAAGCTTACATGCACATACGCAACGCCGTAAAAATATAATAGTGAGTGGAATAAATGGAAAACGTTTGGAGGGGAGCTTGAGTCTCCTGAGTCCCCATCCCTTGTACCACTGCCCTATACTCCTTGCCGAACTCCTCTGTAGACAAGACTTGGGCTCAGATTTTGCTCTCTTTCCTGGCTCCTTCTTTAAAAAACAACAACAACATCAACGGGCCCTTGGGGGCTCGAGCCCCCAAGCCCCTTGCGTGCGCCACTGGGCCAGGTGCACATGGGGCTAATCGCAAATATTCCATAACCCTCCATTTCCATTCCATTTTAGGATATAAAGGGACAGGAATACGTGGACTCCCCAGAAAAACGAGCACTTGACATCATCAGTCAAGTTGGCTGTTCCCTGTCAATCATAGCTCTTGCTGTCACGTTGATTATATATCTTTCTATAAGGTAAGGAGTATTAACATAAAGAAACCCTATACCTACAGATAGAATCACGATACCGCAACCAAACCTCAAGTTAATGTTATAGGCTATATGAATCCTTGTTATTCTATACAAGTAATGTTTGCATTATCCTAATCCAGTAACTCCCATTGATATGCAGACATAAACTTTCTGGTGTCTTTTCCCCTATTCCAAATCCTGCTATATCTCCCGTCCCAGCACTACCCTGTACATAATATTTGCATGATGGAACGAAAACATGATTTTATCTATAACCCACTAGGAAACTTCGGAGTGGTAAATCTCGTCAGATTTTCATTCATTTCTGCATCTCCTTACTGATGTTGTACATTGTGTTCCTTGCTGGTGTCGACAACGCCACGGTAAGCGCACCAGTTCAGTTATGCTGGACAATTATTTAATCTGGATCATAATATAATTCAGCTGAATTATCAGTGGGCGCTAGGATATATCCACTTCTGACATTGATCTATATAAACTTGTTATCAATAAGGTCGATATATAAAATGTGAATAGTAAAGGTGAAACAGCTCGGGTATAACTATCCGGTGAGCACTGTTTCACCTTTACTATTCACACGAAACAATGTCCTCGGACCGAAGTTTCTCTAACAAGTCACGCTCAAAGCGAAAAAATGGTGTCAAATTTGTTAACATCAACATTTCAACACTCAATATACGAACCCTATCATGCGACATTAAATTTGCAAACTCTATCCAAGAAGCAAACAAACTAAATCTTGACGTTCTTGCCTTACAAGAAGTCCGTCGTTGTGGCTCTGGTACCATTGAATTTGACTCTGATAGTTTACTAGGTTGGCAATTTGTCTGGAGTGGATATAAGTATAAGAGCAAGGATGGAGTAGGTTTTATTTTGGCACCTCATGTGAAGTTGGTTGATACGCATATTCATCTTGAAGCGAGAATACTATCTGTTCGTGTTATCATTCATGGTTTGTTCCTAACTTTGACATGTTCTTATGCCCCTACTGAGTGCAGTGTAGAGTCTGCAAAATCTCACTTTTATGGCAAACTCAGACAAGCTAACAACGATATGCTCAAATATAACCGCTTTAAATCCATTAACATGGGGGATTTCAATGCATCTATCGGAATGGATTCTAAAATAGTGGTGCTTGGGACAATGTTTTAGGTTTTAACAACTCTTCCCAATTGGAAACCAATAGCAATGGTGAATCCTTTTTGAAATTTTGTTCAGAAAATAGGCTTAGAATCATCAATAGCATCTTCCGGACAAAGAGAATTCATAGGGAAACATGGGTACATAAGCCAACAGGTAAAGCAAAACGCCTTGATTATATAACCACCAGGAAATATATATCAAGATTTATCACATCTTGTAGAGCATATCGTAAAACTGCATCCATCTTTGACACAGATCACTATATGGTAACAATGACATTGAAATATCCTACATCAAACAAGAAGCTTTTTCAATCATTTTCTAAAAAGCAAACTCCTAAACCAAAGTTGAATGTATCTCTTCTGCGCGACAACAAAGACGCTGCTAAACTCTATTCAGATCAGCTAGACTCAAAACTCGGGTTAGAAGATATTCCAAATGACTTGGAACAAATAGCAGATGATATTACGGTAGCGATACAAGATTCGCTAGAAGCTGTTTGCCCAAAAATCATCCCTGATAAATCTTCTGAACCCTGGCAAGATCAAGAATTACAAAATCTAATGAGCAAGCTGCATAAAAATCCAAAAAATAGGGCTCTTCAAAAGCAAATTCGTAAGAAGAGAAAAACTTTAAAAGATCAATATTTTCATGAAAAAGCCATTGCTATAAACACTGCAGCAGAGGCAAGACAGGTTGAGAAGGAATTTCAACTTGCAAAGACCCGATCTATGCATTCTACCACCTCAAAATCACCATTTCAAATGAAAAGTTAATAAAGCATTTCAAAGAGCATTTTTCTGAAAAGGTTATTGACGTACCACCTGAGTTAGAACATCCAAATAGTTATGATTACTTGTTGGATACACAGGTTGAAGTGAATGAAGATCCACCTAACCTTGATGAAATAGCTGAAGTAGTTAAAACATTTAAGAATAACAAATCTGCTGGTACAGATAATCTTCACTGTGAAGGGCTGAAGTACCATTGTAGTAAGAATCTTCTTGTGTATTTAACTATGCTGACTTCTCTTGTATGGTCTCTAGTGGCTGTCCCAGAATCTTGGCTTGCTATGAAGGTAGTTTGTCTCTACAAAAAGGGTTTGAAGTCTCTAGCAGAAAACTACCGGGCATTGTCTATTGGTTCAAATCTTAGTAAAATAGTTCCTCGTATAATTTTAAATAGGTTACAGGAAACCAATGAGCTGAATATTTCTGAATTTCAGTTTGGTTTTAGAAAAGGTCGGTCAACTGTGGATGCAATCTTTGTCAGCAAGAATGTTATACAAAAGCATGCTGGACCTCTTGTTTTGGTCTTTGTTGACTTAACAGCGGCATATGATTATATCCCTAGAGATTTTTTGTTTCGGGTTTTAGAACTACGCACTGGTGCCAAACTCCTTATCTACATTCTCAGAAAATTATATGATGGTACAACTGCATGTATTTCTGGGACTAAAGTAAAATTTGATATTTTATCTGGTTGTCGACAAGGAGGCCTAGAAAGTCCAACACTGTTTAACTTCTATTTTGATTTTGTCTTGAAAGTGTGTGCAGAGGCTATTGACAGAAAGTATCCAGGTGGATGGGGTGTCTCGTTCGATTACCGTATTTCTAGCGAATGCACTAACCGGGAACAAAGAAAACCAAGAAACTGAATGGTATTGAAATAATAAGGTGGCTCTTGTATGCCGATGATTTGGTTTTATTTTGTATAAGCATTGCTGAAGCACAAAGAATTATGAATATAATGAACACAACTTGTAAACGTTTTGGATTAACAATTTCTTTCAAAAACTAAAGTGATGCAATTTAATACATCTACGAGTGACATAAATATTGTCATTGATGGTACTGAACTTGGAAATGTGTCTGAATTTTGCTATCTTGGCCACACCATCTTCAATGATGGTAGAAATTCCACTGACCTAAGAATTGCAAAGGCTACAGCTAAATTTTATGAACTTAAGGGGTTCTTTGTGACAGGAAGTACGTATGTCCATTCGGACTAAAATCCTGGAAGCATGTGTTCGTCCTAGACTGACATATGCTACCCAATGCTGGAGGCCTAGTGAGAAATAAATAAAAAGGATTGAAAGTAGTTGGTATGGGTTCCTAAGGCGAATGATTAAAGATGGTTTCCGTAGGAAACCTTCACTTGTAGAAGGTGAAGTTAATCATGCTCTTTACTTTGCTAATATAGATCTAGAGCGCATAACAAAAAGTCAACCACTTCGGAATTATATTAACTCCCAGTATCTGAAATACATAGCTCATACTTGTCGTAGGGAAAATACAAATTTGACCAAGCTTAGTTTATTTTTTATTCCTAGAGTCCCATACTATCGAGATCCCTGGATAGGTATCTCAAGACTTCTGGGTGATATTTCTATTGAGCAGATTAAAAGAGAAACACAGTCAAAGACTGGTTTCACCAGGCTCCTAGGACTAGGAGTCCTGACTCATATGAAGCCTAAAGCTTCAATATGAGGACCTAAACTGTACTGTACTGTTTATATATATATACATATATATATATATATATATATATATATATATATATCTATATATATATATATATATATATATATATATATATATATATAAAATGTGAATAGTAAAGGTGAAACAGTGCTCACCGGATAGTTATACCCGAGCTTTCGGTGCGATGCACCTTCATCAGGGGAATTATGGCTTGTTGTGATGAACCGCGGGTAGAACAAACGCGGTGAACTCCACGTTCATCCCGTCAGGGTGGAGCGTGCCCAGTTTGAACATCACACGCTGTTCTAAAGATCGGCGCTGAGTATCTGACGATGCCGTGGAAACAACGCAGACGCTCATGTCCTTAGTGGAGTGTGATGGCGCGCTGAAGTGTTGGGCGACATCCAGACCAGGTTGTTTCAACCTAACGCTTCGGAGATGCTCCGTGAAACGGTCAGCCAGCCAGCGCTTAGTTTCGCCAATGTACAGCATGCCACAGCGAGTACACGAGATACAATAAACAAGATTAGCAGTGGTACATTTGTAGTTGCCGCGGATGTTGAAATGGCCACGGGGACCAGTGATGGAGGATGTCTCATCAACATGTGTGCAAGTATTGCATCTTGGACGCTTGCAGGGAACAGTTTTGAAGGGGCCGTTGTCTGTGCTGCTAGGTAGCGTTGACCGCACAATGTGGTTGCTGATGGAGCGGTCCCGTCTGAACGAACAGAGGGGGCTGGTAGACTGAGTAAAGATGGTGATAATTCTTGTCGCGAATATGTGCATCGCATCTTGAGCTCGTCTTCCCGTAAATTAATGAGGTGTACATTAGACAGTATGCATGCTAGAATTCGCACTCTTAATGACAAGATTGGTAGTGCTCGT
>CM055823.1:10099959-10120728 GCA_029582265.1 Zoroaster sp. YZ-2022
TAGCAAAACCCCAAACGAGGGAATGAAAAAGACATCATTAACGCAACAAAATATTTGCAAAAATTTGCCAAGTTGACTGTGCTCACTTTTGCTAATTATTCGTGCGAATCTGCAATCTTGACATCACAATTCGCTTTGCGTTGCGATTTGCACGAGTTGAACCAGGCTTAAATCTTGCAGGAATACTTATTAAAATGTAAGATAGCATTGCTAGGGATCCAGCAACCACGTGATCATTATTCCTTTTGTAAAGCAACTTCAAATGAGATATGTACGTTCTACACATGTACTGTACTTACATCATAACATCGGATGATAACAGATAATTTCTTTGAAATTTGCAGCAAGAAGACAGGGTAGACACTGGATAACTGCCAAGCTCTCCTTTATTTGAAAGACATCAAATGGAAGGTGGTGAAATTTTTGCAAAGTAGTATAAAACTTTAATGTAACAGCAGTTAACATTTGTCAAATAAAGATTTCTTTCATAATCGTCCATGATATTCATGTTTTCATTTGTCAATAATTTTCCACTAGGCCTCCGTCAAAATAAACACCAACAAATTAGACTAAGTAGTCTTCATTCGTTGTTATATAGGAATGTTCCACTTGAGATCAGTATTTCAACGCAAATGAAAAACATTCATAGGCCTATTTGGTTTCCACAGTCACATGGTCAGACAACAGCTTGTTGACGGCATAGAACAATAACAATAAGATCACAGATGTTCGTGAAAGATTGAGGTCATGTAAATCTCTTACTATTTTGTATCTAGTAAAATCAGTGGTTAAACAACTTTTTCCACTTCACAGCACAACTTTCCAGAAAATCATACAATTTCACTATAATGTATTTTGCAAAAGCACGACTTAGATAGTTTATGCAATTAGTAACTGTTAATCGTAATACACCATAATTTGTAGTTTTCCGAAAAATGCTAAGCCAAATGTAGTGCGTCATTTCACGAGTGCGCGAATCGTACACATGGTACATGGACGATACAGTGTGTCTTACGCTGTAATAATATTATGAATCGAGTCGCCGCCAGTATATGATGTATCGTCCATGTACGTAATTCGCCGCACTCGGAAATGACGCACCTACCTTTGGCTTAGCATTTCTCGGAAAATGTACAAAATTATGGCGTATTACTGGTTGCATAAACTTATCTAAGTCGGTTTTGTTACAGAAATAAAATTATAGTGAAATTGTATGACAGTTAGTGTTGTGAAGGGGGAAAGTGTTTAACCACTGATTTACTAGATACAATAGTAAGAGATTTAAATGACCTCATTTTGTTCACGAACATCTGTGATTTTATTGTTCATGCCGTCAACAAGCTGTTGTCTGTGGAAACAAAATATATGAATGCTTTGCATTTGCATTGATTTTTTAGAAATACTGATCCTCAATTTGGACACATTCTATAAAAGGGAACGAAGACTACTTAATTGTTGGCGTTTATTTCTGACGGTGAGTGAAAAATTATTGAGAAAATGAACATTAATTCATGGTTTTGAAAATAAATCTATTTGACAAATGTTAACAATTACAATTTCAAAGTTTTAAAAGTACTTTTGCAAAAATGTAACCACCTTCCATTTTATTGGTCTTTCAAGAATATTGATTATAAGTTTTGAGGCTTCTAAATTATACAATTTTATTTTAACAATCGAAAACAATATTTTTATTTTCAAGTTTAATAACAATTTTACAACCATCTGGAATAAGATGAAACATGATTTCAACTCTTTTTCTTCTTGGGTACATTTTCTGTGCCCCATCAACTTTTAACAGTTTGGGGTGAGTCATTATACAACATCAATTTTTGATGACCACAATTTTGTGCGTCTCAAAAACGGCGCTCAAGACGTCCACGCGTATGATCATGCATTGAAATTCAGCATTTGACTAAGAGAACCTTCACTGAAACAAACTAAAACACCAAACTGCTAATTTCATTTGTAAGTTACCGTCCAGTTGATTATATAACCTTAGGTGCGTCATTTAGGTAAATTGAGGATACTCAGTCTAACGTTAACGTCGTTAGTGTCAGTGTCACTGTCAGTAAACTCATTCTGTCTCTGATATTATAATTTGAAATTTCTCAAAAAAATTTAGGCCAACATGTTTACATCAGGCTTATATTGTGTCATTTTTTTTACATACCTTTCAGTTTCAGATGAGGTTCAGATGTCAGGTTCAGGTTGCGTTGAGAGACGACCGAGGAGTTTTTTTTTGTGAATGTCCTCATTTTGTCAGATGTTGTCACTTTTCCAGCTTTTCTCTAACCTCGCGGTCGCCGTTTCAGTCGATATCAGCCAATCGTCTGCTGCTGAGACTGCGAGTAGTCTGTGCATCGACCTGCCGGCACAGCGATGTTAATATGGAAAATTGGCATATGAATT
Organism: Zoroaster sp. YZ-2022; assembly: GCA_029582265.1. NCBI lineage: Eukaryota > Metazoa > Echinodermata > Asteroidea > Forcipulatida > Zoroasteridae > Zoroaster > Zoroaster sp. YZ-2022. Next base: position 10,102,369 of record CM055823.1, read on the forward strand.
CGAATCCTGAACATTTATACCCGCCATACAATGGTAAAACTTTCCATCCACGTCCAAGTAAAGCAAAATAAACACGAATAAAATAATGAAACTGGGGTCCAATTTAAACTTAAATGCTCACACAAATTTTAAATTTACCATCGTATTTATTTTTATATTTGGGAAAAAGTGTAAGAGTAATTTGAAAATGAATTGTTTATAATTATTTTGTGTTTAAAAGTGTATAACTACAACTTTATGGCAGATCCATTTCTTCTAAAACAATCTGCTCCTCGTTCAAACGGTATTATACCAAAAATAATTATACTTCTGTTTATAAATACTTGTATTTTCTTGCACAAAATACAATTGCATTAAAAAGTTTATACTTAAAATTACTCTACGATTTAAAATGGTCATTATTGGAAAATATTATGTCAACCAAGCAAAACATTACTGGTTGAAAAACGGACGATGCGGGAACTTTCCCCGTAGAAATACGGACTCCGTGCAACTTTTCCCGTACTTCACTTTTTACGGACCAGTTTCCGTAAAATTTTCCCGTAAAAATACGGATATTTCTTGCAGACAGATGAGACTGGCAATTACCAGGATTTTGGGGACATTAGGTGGCAGGAGACTGATGAGGTGTTTGCTGTTGTTCCGAAATGTAATGGGCACTATGCTCAGAAGTAAATGAGCAATGAAAAAAAATACCAGCTAAGTCGCTGCCGACTACTTTCAAAAGTCACCCATTGATATAGATTAATGTAGATACTAAGAATATGATAAGTGTTGTTATTGATACATGTGGCAACATGAGTACTGTAAATAAATAATAAAGTTGACATTACTGTTTGCAGTATTATTTGTACAGCTATTAGCACAATATATGGCAATAATTTGGGTGTAAATATTGGTTGGTTTTATTTAAGAAAGATTAAATACTTGAGGTGACAGTATATTGTTTGCAGTGTATTTTGTGCAGATATTATTACAAGTGTTCGATGAAAACGAACACATGGGTTTCAACTAGATGTATGTCGATATGCTGTGCTGTGGTGAAGTAATAATATTAATAATACGAATAAGAATAATAGTAATACTGGTAATAATAAGAATATGCAAAAGACCACACAATGATTAATATGAGTTACTGTAAACTATTGAAGACCTTCGACATGCTACGTGGCCATAATCTTGATATTTGTATATTTGCCCATATATTTTATTCATAAAATAAAATAAACGAAATACAATTTTATATTTTTTTTTTTTAACTCTGTGATGATTTGGGTGTTCAGAGGGGGTGTGATATACGGTACGTTACTTCAACCTTGTAGAGCCATAATTATCATGCATGCATATTGTTACGATCAGAAAATCTTCAAACTATAGGTGAATACAAATTACTCAAAAAGCCTGAATTTTCTCAGAATGCAACAAAGAAATCAAACAAGGTCACACCAGTATCAATAACCAAGAAACAAAGTGCTTTAATAATAGAAAATATCTTATAATAAATAAGAAGAAGATCTTACGGGCGAGGACTGAGCAGGCTCCAGCGAAAACGACACCAAAAACAGTTCTCTGACACGGTGTAAACAGAGCTGGACGATGGGCGAATTCACCTCCAACAAACAGCCGGAAATGAACGAAACCACGGCGACACAAGTCGACTACGTGACAAAAACTGGGAAAGAAGAAATCCCAAAAATACTGAACTGTAGATTTAGTTCACAAAATGTACTCTTCAGGAATTAGAAATTCAGCTCTCAGACACTTCACTCGGTCCAGAACGAACTTTCTCAAAACACTCCACAGACGAGTCATCAGCGACATCACAGGTCCTAGTGGGTGTACACTGAAGTATCGATATAGTCTCATCAGAATCTTGATGGTTTGCTCAAGTCCACGCCCAAAATCCTCTACCAGCCCGTATTTATAGTTTTTAATCCCTTCTCGAAAATACTAGAGATTTCTTCTTCACTTCACTTCTAGAAATTTCTGTTAAATTACATCATTTTCCAAAAGAAACTTCCAGAACGTTCTATTCCATAACCTGTAAACATAATCCCGCCCCATTTGGGGTCAACGCGCAGTCACGCACGGATTATCTCCACCTTACGGTTATGTGTATATGTAACAATATATATGTATGGCATGCATATAATTATATATCTTTAACGTGTGTTTACTTAAGGTGTATATAGAAATGTACAACAACAACAACAACAACAACAACAACACAGGGTACACAGGGCGTATTGAAGCGTGACAACACCATTAGATTCAACCCAAGAGGAGTTGGATATAACGCCAGAAGGATGTACGACAGCATCATTAAGAAGGACATTAGGTCAACGGGAACCGATCAAATGCATATGTAAATTGAATACAGTGATGGTTCAATGTGTCCTTCGACAATACGGGTCATTGTGAACAGCTGGCGAACAATGGTTTTAAATTCAAAGGCATGCTAATACCACGTGAGCGAACCAGCATTGAAGAATCTGTGGTAGCTTACGTGACTGCGCCCTACGAAATGTCCGACCAGGTAGTAATGGCAGCACTCTCTCCCTTTGGGACAGTAATCAACATACAGTCGGCAGTATCATCATTTTGACAGCTGATATCGAAACCGGTGTACGAAGTCTACTGATAAAGAGATATCAAAAGGCTATACCGAGTTTTCTTCGAGTCAGTAATTTCTACGCTACCAGTACGAGCATTGCGGGCAAATAAGAACTTGTCGGCTATGTCAACAACCAGGGCACCCTAGCAAGGGACTGCGACAGGAGAAATAGGTGTTTTTGTATGCGGGGCACTTCAGGATCACAAGGCAGAACAGCACAAGCAGAATGGATGTGAGAGCAACACAGGAATTAATGGAGAGCAACGACAACAACTGGGATTTTGGGATACAAATAGTGAGTTTAAGCGAGACGGGAAACAGTCGTGGCGATGAATCAGATTACGACTCCTGGGTTCATGCAAGAGACACAGAAGAAGAAGAAGAAAGTATAATAATTAGTCAGTTCATGGATGTGGAAGAGGAGGAACAACTGCGGAAAGAGCCCCCACTAAAGACCATAGAAACTTGACCAGGAAGTCAGCACCTTGCAAAAAGATAACGGTAACACACGTGCAAAGATGGGATATCACTATCTGAGAGCCTACTGACCCAGGAACCCCTCCAAGAGCAGAAAAAAGTCACCAGCTAAAAGCTCGGCCAAATCACACCCGTCATCAACTACAGCAGGACCGTCCAAAACTACAGTAGACCAACGACTCCGGACAGACCAGAACGCACCAAAAGAAAAGTCGGAAACGTCGACAGGGGAAAAACCCAGGAACATCGATACTTGAAAAGCAGGAAGATCGACAAAAGAAACCCAGGATCATCGACAGGGAAAATCCTGGAACATCCAGTCAGCAGGTAAAGCAGGGCATCGGCCGTAAGCGGAGAGTCTATACTGAGCTCGAGCTGGGCGGATGCAGTCAAAAGCAATGGGAAAAAAGAGCCACAAAGGGAAACATGACAGCAAAAAGAAACACATACTGATCAAAGGTCTGACTATGAAACGATGGAAGTTGTATCCGGCGATTCATCCGATCAACACGATGTGATGATGATATGGTACCCTGGGTTGCGGCAAAGTGCATACAAAAGATGATACAGAAGAAGGGGAACAGGAACCATTGCTATTTCTGAATAGAAAAGTAATAACTTACAAACAATAACAGGAAAGGACGTGGACGGGCCATACCGAAAGATGATTAGCAAGTTAACTTACTTACTTTATTTAATTATGAATGTATTTACACTTTTTTTTTCATGATGATTAGAATAGCCACGCTTAATGTTAATGAGGATTGAGGCGATAATACAAAAAGAGAAATATTATTTGAGCACCTTTACAGAGAGAAACACGATTTAATTCTTGTTTACAAGAAACTCACTAGTACCCAAAGTGATGAACAGCTTTTGGCGAAAACAATGGAAAGGCGATATTTGTTTCAGTCATGGACTTAGCAATACTAAAGGGGTAGCAAATTTCTAACTTCGGAAAGAATGTCGTATCCGGCCGCCACTTTTTTTGACGTGTTTATTATTTTTTTCTAAACCACCAACCAGTTGAAAAAGGGGTCTAACAATTGTTATATATATGGGTGTACAGAAAGCGAAAGGGGGTTTAGTTCCTAGGGGACCAGGATTTAAAAAGAAGGGGTCCCAAAAGAATTGTGCAATAAAACCCTTGCTGTATTATATCTCCGTGTCCTATCCTCATCCTATATTCTCTTTTTTTTCCAACTACTCCACAAAACCACTAGCTTGTGGCTTTCTATTCCATTCTACATATCTGTAGATACCGATGAAAGGGTGAAGAAAGTTAGTTTTAGTGAATCATATAACCATGTACAACACTCACTGGGATTCGAGACCTGTATGGGGAAATGAAAGCATGTTAAATTCACAAATGCATCACCTAAAACCACTCGGAGTGTGTGAGGCTTTGATGCAAAATGAAAGTTCTTTTCGTTGTATTTGGACTCTCTACTCGTCTTACTTATTACCCAGGTCATAATGAATATGTAATGTTTACTGAATAAAAACATTAGAATAATTATTTACTGACAATGAATTGAATATTTATGTTGAATATTTATAAGTTGAATATTTATAAGTTACTGAATAAGAGACCTTAGCAGATGTCATGATGTAATATGTGTGTGAATTTCTTTGGACTATTCCATGGGAAACAGACAAGGGTGTGTAAAGAAAAATACCAAGTTCTGAATAAGAACTACTAGTATTGAAAGCTGCCGTTCATTGTTCTCAAAGTGTAAGTGTATAAGTACAGTCAATCAGTACTCTTTATCCACTTCGTATGTACAATATGAGTTCAACTTATTGGAATATTATTGCGAAGTTGCTAGCTGGGGAGGCTTTCATCCCACGTGTCAACAGCAGATTGCTGCAAGGAACGGGCCTCATTGCTGGTGCACCGAGTGTCCATACAGCCAGCATCCCTTGTCAGCAGACCAGGCGACGGTTTTGTTTGGCAGTGCCACAAATGGAGGTGCCGCAGAAATAAACATTCTATGTAGGCTAATTGTTGTGTAAATAAAGAAACCTTTAATAATATTTTCAATTCATGTTGATGAATTTATGATGAATCCTCATCAACCATGAATGAAATATTGAAAACACACCCTTATGACGACATTCGGAATTTCTTTCCCTTTAAAAAATCCTCAACAATCACGAATGAAAACTATTATGAAAATACACCCTTATGACGACATTTGAACTGTCTTTCCCTTTAAAAAAATCCTCGACAATCACGAATGAAAACTATTATGAAAATACACCCTTATGACGACATTCGGACTTTCTTTCCTTAAATAAAATCCTCGACAATCACGAATGAAAACTATCTTGAAAATACACCCGTATGACGACATTTGGACTTTCTTTCCTTAAAAGACAGTATACATTTACTCATGGTGGCCATGATTTAATGTAGTCATTATGTTGGAGCGACAAACAGTGGGCGAACAATTCATGTGTCAAATTGCATTATTTCAAATGCCACGTGTATTTCCCGGGCACGCTAATATCTGTGCTTTCCATTAATGTTATATTGACCTACTCACTTCATAAAATAGAAGGATCCGTTCTTAGTTGCCACTGCGCATGTACGATAACTGGTTTTTTGGGGGGGAGGTGACAAGATCAGACTGACATGACTGAGGAAACAAACATGGCGTCCACATTGATTGCTGTTCTGCAGTCACCGTACACCAAAATGCTTGATTTTTCATGAACAAAATATGTAGAATCATCTAAAGTACATGACCATTATCATTCATATGTTCTCGACCTTACTGAGCAGGTAAGATACCATTATTGGTTATAATGAGTGAGAAATAGTGGCGGCTGGATACGACATTCTACCCCTAACTTCATATAAGTGTGGTCTCAAAATGGTTAATCAGGAGGTAGATGAAGACGGTAGATGGATAAAAGTTGAAATTTCATGGCAGGGATTAAATATATCAGTTTTATGTGCGTATGCCCCGAATACAATAAAATTGAGTAAACGGTTCTTTCAAGATATGATGACATTCAGTCACAGTAAAGGTGATAATTGCAGTTGGGATAATTGCGGGCGATTTAACTGTGAATTGATAATCGAGAGAACAATGACAGAAGCACACAGTTTTAAGTAATTCATTGTAAACAATGATTTAATAGATTCATGGCCTTCCCAATAACGAGGACGGGAGCACCTTTTATCATAAAGTTCTAAAAAGGTCAAGTCGAATTGATTATTGTTTAATCTCAATTAATCTTTTTTACCTAGTTACAGGTGTGCAGGTTAATGCGATTGGTACTGTTGTTGATCATAGCATGGTTAGTTTCCGCCTTGACAAACAAGATGTGGTCCTTGGTACAGGTAGATGGGTTTGTAATAATTCTCTACTCAAAGATGATGATTGCAAAAACAGAATTCAAATATTTTGGGCATACTGGCAAACTAAGAAAAACTCTTATTTGAGCATTTTTGAATGGTGGGACAATGGTGAAACTAAATTAAAAGAAATTATAAAAGAATATGGCAGTGAAAAAAAGTCGTCGAGAAAAGAGCAAATATAATTATCTGCAAAACACTTGCAACAGTTAATGTCAAACCCATCTAATTTGCCTTGACGAAATTAAAGAAACTGAGAACCAATTAAAACTTATGAAAATATGCAGTTCGAGAAATCTCGGACAAGGTTACACATTTCTAACAAAATAGATGGTGAAAAACCTACAAAATATTTTCTCAATTCAGAGAAGCAGAGAAATAACGACAATGTTTTCAAATGTATTAAAGATAAACACGGCACATATCATGATCAACCTGTTACAATGTGCAAGCATACTAACATTTTTTACAAGGAACTGTATTCAACAGAAGACGTAAGTAGACAACATATGCAATATATAATGTGGGTTGCCATGGCCGAGCGGTTAAGTGCATTGACTCCAGTTCTGATGGCTGTGTCATCAGAATGTGGGTTCGAAACCTGGCGGCGACCGTGTCCTTGAGCAAGACACTTTACTGTAATTGCTTCTCTTCACCCAGGTGTATAAATGGGTACCTGTGAGGGTAGAGATGGTTATTGTGTTTGATTAGCCCTGTAGCGCCAAAAGGTTGCACATTGGCTGTATACTCCCCAGGGAGCTGAGAAAGATTATAGGAATGATATTGGCCCAGTGACCAGGGGTAATAATGTAAAGCGCATTGGCACATTATGTGAAATGCGCTATTTAAGAATGGAACATCATTATTATTATTTTAAAGAATGATTTTATGGACCTGATCTAAAAATGTGGGTAAATCAATAATCTTCCGTCATCTATGAATACAGCTCTTATCCGTTTAATCTTTAAAAATTAAGGCGAAAAGTGCAATATAAGTAACTGGCGACCAATAGTCTTCTGAACGTAGATTATAAAATAATAGCTAAAGCCATAACGAATCGTTTGAAGCAATAATGCCCGATATTATAAGCGATGATCAATCATGTGGTGTTAAAGGTCGAAATATACATGATAACTTAATGATCGTTTATAAGAGACATGATTTTTTATGTAAACAATGAAAATAAACCTGCGGCTATTCTTAGTATTGATCTAAAAAGCTTTGATAGAACTGAATGGACATATTTGTTCTCTATAATGAAAAAATGGGTATTCCAAATGGTCTTATTAAATGGGTAAAACTCTTACAGCAATCCTTATAGTTCAATCATTGTAAATAACTTCATCACTGAGCCATTTAAAGTAACCAGGGAATCAGACAGGGATGCCCATTGTCTCCATTATTGTTTAGTATATGTGCAGATTGAAGGACTAGGTAATCTAAGAAACAATAAAAACATACGGGGTATCCAACTACCCTAGACTAATGAACATGTTAAACTCATTCAACATGCAGATGATACCACTTTTGTTTATTAGTAATAACGAGGATTTTAAAGTTCTTCGTGATATTCTTTATTACTTACAGCCAAGGGTCTGGTTCTAAAATCAATACCACCAAATCAGAAGGCTTGTGGTTAGGGCCATGGAAGAACAGAACTGATAAACCAGGGGGTTTTCATGGACAAACAAGGGTTTAAAATTGTAGGGATATTTTTACAACGAAGACAATTCCTGTAAAAACTGGGAACCGCGAGTTAACAAAATGAGGTCGGCTTTGCGCAGATGGAAAAGCAGACAATTAACTATGAGGGGAAAATCCATTGTCGTAAATAGCCTTATCGGTGCCGGTTTATCTTACTACGGTTCTGTTATTTCTTGTCCCGAAGAAGATGTAAAGGAAATGGAAACACTTAAATGGTCCTTATTGGGATGACAAACCGGAAAATTTTAAAGAACAACAATAACCAGACAACAAAAATTCGGAGGGACTGGTTTAATCGACATCAGAAGGAAATTACAGGCATTAAAATTAAATGTAAATTACTAAATATATGAAAGCACTGGCAAATGGAAATATCTTTTGATTACTGTATATCTCATGCCAGTGGGAACAACCAACTAGGTTGGTATATTCTCAACAATCCAAAGGTTATTGTTTCGAGTGCTCAAACCTTTATAGAGATCTTATTCCTTATTTCACATAGTTGGAGGCGATTTTAATGAGACATTCTCCTGTATCAATGAAACACGCAGTCTCCCTTATGGAAAAATTATATTATAACAGGACACCCAAATAGCGAAATGGACAGCAAAATTTTGAAACCGCAAGGTATAACTTGTTTAAATCATGTGCTAATAAACGAAGAGATAATCTCACATGATATTCTAGCCCAAAAATGCAATATTTTACCTATAATAATGCAGGAAGAATTGTATCTGGTTTAAGGAAAAACATAAGAACGGAATACGTTAAAGAAAATAGGGAAGGCCCCCCCCAAAAAAAAAAATAATTGTCTATGTTATGCTTCTATTTACGACAATTTAGGTAACGGTAATACAAAAATTTCAGACCTGAATGTTAAAATTATTTACAATTGTTGTACAATTGTTTTTTACACCGCCAGTTGCTGAAAAAGCCTGAACGTGCACTTAATTTTGTTAGTTCGCCTCCTTGGGATACAATTTGGATAAATAATGGTTGTTCTCACTGATCACGACGATAAAGATTTGTGGTATAAATTAAAACAAAGAATTTTACCTACAAAAATAAGCTTAAACACATGGGATTACGAGTCACGACCTTTGTCCATTGTGAAACATAGAAAAATAAACCATCGAACATTTATTTCTCACATGCTTGGTACATGTAGATGCATGGCTTTTTCGTTGAAAACTTAATAAAGAAATATACCCAAAACAATGCTTCTATTTAACTGATGCAACGAGAATTTTAGGAATAGGTGATAATGTTGATAACATGAGTATTTTTTGATAGGTAGACTTCATCGAGTAATATGGAACATACGATGTGGTATTCAAATGGGTTGTCAAAGTAGAAACACTAATATTCTAACGGTGTATATAAATAATTTAAAGAAATTGATTAAGTTAGAAAAATCGAGGTTACCTGAATTTGTATTTGAATCGATATACGCCAATAATTCAGTTGTGTGTACTGTTGAAAACAAACAAATTAATTTTAAAATTTAAACAAATTAAGAAAGTATATATAGAATGTATAGAATGTAATAGCTCTTATTAAGTAGTAAATCATTTCTTTAATTGTTTATACATCTTTGTATCTTCATGTAAAACTAAATTTTTTACATACATTTAAGTAATGTAATTTATTTCCTTTACTTTGTTATGGATAATTGATGGATTTAATGACCGACTGATTGATTACTTGATTAGATTGTTAATGAGTTAGTTGATTAATTTACTTTGTTACGGATAACTGATATATTGATTGGTTGATTAATTAATTAACTAATTGATTGGTTGATTAATTAATTAATTATTTCTTTTTAAATGTAAATTTCATAAATGTACATATATTTGTTATTCATGTTAAACGTTACCTTATATATTGTATATACTTGAATAATAATGAATAAAGAAGTTTTACAACTCCATTGAGGAAAATAATAATAATAACAACAACAACAACAACAACAACAACAACAACAACAACAACAATAATAATAATAATAATTATAATAATAAAGATTTGTAGCGCACAGTGGCAAGATAATTATTTTTAAATACAGTTTTCAACGTTCCAGCTGAACTGATTGTAGTATTTGTTGTACCAATTGACGTATTCAGTTGATAATAGAGAAGTTGATAAAAGCGAAGTTTGTTTCGTTTCCGTATTTTCTTTTATGACTGTTAGTCTCTCCATCTTGACGATATATCACCTTAGCAAAATTAGCCTTGACAACCGGGCCCGACGTTGCTTAACTTCGGTGATTGGACGAGAACCGGTGTATTCAACGTCGTGTGGCCGTAGACAAATACCAGAGTCATTTTGTTATTTTTAAACTCTTGATACTTGTTTTTCACCCAAAATAAAAGTCTACGACAGCCGGTATTTCCAGGCGGTGTCCCATCCAAGTACTGACCGGCCCGACATTGCTTAACTTCGGTGATCAGACAAGAACCGGTGTATTCTTATTTTTTTCTCTGAGATGGAGTCATTGTAACCCCATTTATTACATATCTACAAAACACAACAATGCACAATAATTGTTACATAAAATCTTGCACGCAAAATAAATACTTTTTTTTTAGGATACTTAAAATATTACAAAGGTGAAAACATGAATAAATGTAAAATTTTAATATTTTCAACCCATTTGATTGAAGCAGAGATTTTATATTTTTAAACTGAATCTAATGATTTTGTTTTTAACTGAGCATAATGCACTATTTCGTGTACAGTTTTTTAAAGTCTTCTTCATTCAGCCGTTTGTTTTCGAAGGTGATATGGCGTTTCAAATTCCTGTTATACTCTGGTAGAATATATCGTCTATTTGATGTCTAATTCACATCAGTAGTAGAGCTATATCTTCCATACCCTCTCCATTGCCCATAATTCTGTCGCAATCATTTAAATAGAAGGTTTTCTTCCCTGTATAGTTTTTCAAAAATGTTCAACAAAACCCATGCTTCTAGATGTTTTTCGCAATACAAAAATAAGTGTTCAATAGTTTCGATTTTTTCGTTACATAATAGGCATTTGTTATCTACAGTAATTTGCATTTTATACAATTTATCTTTTGTTGGCAAAATTCTATGTTTTAATCTGAACCAAAGGTCTCTGTCAGTTTGGTCGATTAATTTATTATAACCCTTCTTCCAAATTTGTTCCCAGTCGAATTTAGTAACCCTATTAAACAAACATTCCCATCTTTTTTCTGCAGTAGGCTCTACGAATGTCTTTGCTACAAGGTTTTGGTACAATTGCTTTGTGGTCAATTTGGAAATCGGTAGAAAATCGTTGTCCCTCTGATAGTCTTTGATTTCTAGAACTTTGCTGACATGAACTGTCGGGCCTTCCCTGTTTTCTTTCAGTAGCGATGGATTAATGTTTTTTTTAAGTCTCGCTATAATTTTTTCAGCATTTGAAACCCTTAAATTACATTATTCTGCAATTTTCTTATCATTTTGACCATCTGATAAAATTTGCCCAAGTTGGTAAAAGCCGTTAGCTTTCAAAACCTTACTATTCAATTTCTTATGTTCATTACCTGTTATCATATTGTTATTCCAAAGAGGAATGGCATGGGCCTCCAGCATACTTGTTACACAAATGTTAATTCTTCCTTCCATACACTTGAAAGCTTTAATAATTTCTCTGTAAAATTTTGTCGTTTGATTATTACCTTTAGATTTTTCCAGTGTATACCACCCTAAATCATAATTGCTCGCTCTGTTTAACCAGTAATCGAAATATTTTTTCCATTTTCCCGTTTCTGTATTATACCTTTTTAACCATTTTATTTTCAGGCTCTTCAATTTATGTTCAGTGTTCATTAGACCTGTACCTCCTTTGTCTATTTGACCTCTGACAGTATCCCTCTTAATTTTATCTGGTTTCCCAGACCAATAAAAATCAAATAATGTTATCAATTGTTTTTATTGTTTCTTTGTCACAGGGTACAATACTCCCTAAATATGAAATCCCACCTCCAGTATAGCTGTTAACAATAACCGCTTTACCTCTTAGAGTAAGATCTCTCTTTGAATCTGTTCAGGTTCTTTAAATTTGTTTATCTGAGGATCCCAGTTATCATGTTCAGTAACTTGGTTCCCAAAGTTAATACCTAAGATCTTAATTTTGTCATTGACCTAATTGTAACCCCCCAGGTTTGTCAGTTCTAGTTTTCCAAGTTCCTAGCCACAACCCCTGTGGTCTTTTGTTGGTTAATCTTTGACCCGGTTCCCTCACTGAAAATCTTCAGTATGTTTGTCAACATTGGAAATTCCTCATTATTTGTTAGAAAAACAGTGGTGTCATCGGCATGTTGGACAACCTCAAAAGTGTCTTTGGTTCTGGGAATTATAATTCCTTTCAAATTATTTTCAATTCTAATAAGGCTTATGAGTCCTTCGGCGCATATAGCGTACAACAAAGGGGACAAGGGACAACCTTGCCTTATACCTCTTGTAACACTAAGGGGTTCCCCTATAAAATTATTGACTATGACACAGCTCTTGGGATTATTATACAGCATCTTAATCAAGTCAATTAGTCCATCCGGTATGCCCAATTTCCCCATGATTTCATACATATACTTCCATTCAATTTTGTCAAAAGCTTTTTCTTGATCAATACTCAAAACTGCTGCTTTTTTGCCATTATAATTAATGTCATCTACTACATCTCTCAGAATCATTAGGTTGTTATGAATATTTCTACCATGAACTCCACAGGTTTGTTCCTCTCCTATGAGGGTAGGCATGACTTTACGTAACCTGTTGGTCAGTACTTTCGAGATAATCTTATAATCTACTGTAAGAAGGCTAATGGGGCGCCAATTTTTCAAATTGTCTCGTTCTCCCTTATTTTGTATTAATCAGTCTTATTAATGCAGTGTTCATGGTACATTACAAAGACCCCCTTTCTTTACATGCTTTGATAATTTCTAACAAATCATCTTTTAAAATGGACCAGAAGGTTAAATAGAATTCGACAGTCAGACCATCAATACCCGGTGATGTGTTTTTGTTCATTTGCCTGATCGCATGAATCAGTTCAGTTTCGTATTTTGTTTAATATTGTAATATCGGCTGTAACGTTAGTTTTGCGACGATAGTTTTTATATATCTATCTAACACATTTAATACACCCATTGCTAATCCAATACCAGGGTAAAATGGGGTCTACCATGGGGTCGACCACAATGGGCACGATGTTTAGATGAAGTGTCGTTATTGTGGAACCTGGAATGACATATTTCATTCCGTGTAGACCCTACCCACATCCCAAAGATCTGACGTCACGCTTTGAGGCCCGAGATTGACGTCTGATACCTGCCCATCAGTTTAGAGGAGATTCAACTTTAACCTTTGTTGTTAGCTAGCGCGCGAGCCTCAAAGCGTGACGTCAGATATTCGGCACAACGTATCCAATTATATCCCTTGAACAATACACCCGGAGCCTGTGTCTATCCTTTATCTAGATGTTGGAGTAGATCAAATAACTCAACATGTTTAACCTTATCAAAGGCTTTGGTGTAATCTATGAAACATACATAGATATCTTTTGCATTTCTATAGCTCTTTCCGACAACATCCTCACCATGACGATGGCATTCCTTGTTCCGCTGTCTTGGATGAAACCACATTGTTCTTTTCCTATTTCTGGTATTATTCTGTTTCTTGCTCTATTCATGATGATTCTTAAAATGATCTTGATGACATGGCTCACCAAACTAATTGTGCGGTGAAGTTCGCACTCAATTGCACCAGGCTTTTAGGTAGCAACAAAGACAGATTTACTGAGATCTTCTGGTATAGTGCCACTGTCGTAGATCTGGTTGGCAACCTGTGTCATCTTCTCGATGCCAAAGTGGTCCAGCGCCACTATCATTTCTGTGGTTATTTCATCGGGTCCGGCTGCTTTGTTTCCATTTTCCTAATAGCCTCCTTTACCTCTGATTTCATAATCTTTGGTCCTTCCAATGTTCTTTCTGATTACCGGTTTTTCTTGTTGATCATCGTGAAATAGTTCTTCAATGTATTCCTTCCATCTTTCTAGGATTTCCTGCTTTTCCATAATCAATGTCCCGTCTTTTGACTTAATACATCCAGATGATGAACATATCTTTGATCCTGTTATTTCTGTTATCCTTTTGTACATTTCTGATGGTTCGGTTTCTTGCATCTTTCAATCTCTTCACATTGTTTACTTAGCCATGATTCTTTTGTTTCTTTACACTTTGTTCTTATTATTCTATCCGCCTTCTTATATTCCTCACTGTTCCTCTTATGGATCCGTTGTCGTTGATCCATAAGTTCAAGAATTTCGTCATACAACCCCTTTACTTTTCTTTTTCTTTTCGGTATAGTTTCTTTTGCGGAGATGACAAGGATAGTTTCCATGTTTCCCACAGGCTGTGTCCTCATTTGTCAGTTCGTCAAATCTGTTTTTCACTGCAACCGTATATGCTTGTTTAATATCAGGTCGTTCTTCAGAGTGTCAGTTTGTAACTTTGGCGTCGTTTTCCCTTTCTTTAATTAAACATTTTAGTTTGACTGTTATTTTACAGACAACCGGATTGTGATCACTACCGCAGTCGGCTCCTGGGTAGGCTTTAGATTGCTGGACTGCATTTCTGAATCGTTTATTTATTGTGATATAATCAATTTGATTCCTGGCTCCGTCGCCAGGGCTCTTCCATGTCCAAAGTCGTCTGGGGTGCTCCTGGAACCATGTGTTGGTAAGCACTTGGTCATTTGCCTGCACCATTGCATCCATCTTTCCCCTCTCATTTCGTTTGCCCAATCCATACTTTCCAACGATATCCTCATATGGTTCAAGCTTCCGACTTTTGCATTTACGTCCCCATTATTATGATAATATCTTGTGATTTGCAGTTACCTTTAGCTGTATCTAAAGTGTCACAGAACTTCTCAAGTTCTTCTTCACTACTTTCTGATGTTGGGGCATATACTTGAATGATCGCCATATCGAAGGGTTTGCCTCTCAGTCTAACAAGCAGGACTCTGTCTGAAAGAGCCCACCATCCAAATGTAAAATAGTTATGTAAAATAGTTCTAAAATGGATTTAATATGTAAAATAGCTATAAAATGGCTTTAATGTATAAAAGTTATAAAATTATTTCTACGCGTAAAATAGCTATAACATGGCTAAACATAAAATACTATAAAATGGCTTTAATATGTAAAATAGCTCTAAAATGGCTTTAATATGTAAAATAGCTCAGAAATGGCTGTAATATGTAAAATGGCTATAAAATGGCTCTAATATGTAAAATGGCTATAAAATGGCTTTAATATGTAAAATAGCTCTAAAATGGCTTTAATATGTAAAATAGCTATGAAATGGCTTTAATATGTAAAATAGCTCAGAAATGGCTTTAATATGTAAAATAGCTCAGAAATGGCTGTAATATGTAAAATGGCTATATAATGGCTTTAATATGTAAAATGGCTATAAAATGGCTTTAATATGTAAAATAGCTCAGAAATGCCTTTAATATGTAAAATGGTTATATAGGCCTATTGGCTTTAATATGTAACATACTATAAAATGCCTTCAATATTTAAAATACTATAAAATGCCTTTAATATGTAAAATGCTATAAAATGCCTTTAATATGTAAAATAGCTCTAAAATGGCTTTAATATGTAAAATAGCTATGAAATGGCTTTAATATGTAAAATAGCTATAAACTGACTTTAATATGCGAAATACTATAAAATGCCTTTAATATGTAAAATACATAAATGCCTTTAATATGTAAACTAGCTATAAAAATGACTTTAATGTGCAAAATATCTATACAAATTACTTTAATGTGTAAAATAGCCATTAAATGACTTTAATATACATGTATAAACTAGGTACACGTTGTACGCTTCTTACAAATGATAATAAACAGTGAAATACATTCAAACACAAAGTTTTGTTTACCACATACTCCGAAATACTGCATCATTTCACATTCACAATTATTATCACTCTGAGTAAAACATTAACATTTCATTTCATTGTTTTATAACGCTTTATTTAATACAAACATGCTTTAACCTCCTAGAGGGAGTGGATGTACTCCAGTTCTCGAGTGGTTTTTTTGCACTGCCCCTTTAATACTCGACCAAAAACCAGACACTACTTGACTTTGTCCTTTTGACCCACTCTGCTTACATGTAGGAGCATGCTGGAGTTGAAGGTGTATCGGGTTACATGAAATCTCGCATAATGATCTGTTTGCATAGGGTCTGTATGTGTTTTGCTATGTACATATTCTTAGCGTGTGGGGTGTATTGAACACACACCAGTTGGCACACACACACACTGTCGATGATTGATGGGCCACTGGTTGGTTGTAGAACAGCTGTTATGTATCTAGTTGTGTGGATGTTATTGATGTCAATGGGGAATGCAGAAAACAATTTTTAATATAATTACAACCTGCGGCGCGTATGTAAGTTCTACTGTTTTTTTACAGTAGGTAAATTAGTGCCACTGAAAAGAGGAGGGGTGCCACGTTTAGATAAAGTCGTCGGAAGTTTAAAAATATTATGGCTCAAATATACTTGTAAATAGTGAAACAAACATAAAAACATCATATTATTTTAAGTCATTCTAGTATTACACTGTTAAATTAGTGGGTGTATTGCAATACATCCACTGCTGAGTTAGTGTAAAGTTTTCTACTTAATGCCCAGGAGGGTTAAACTGTTTGCGCTGCAATGGGATTCTTAACCTTAGGGCGGATCAAAAATTTCAAATTTGGGGATGGTCCTCTACTCGAGACAAAGCCGAATGAAATGGATCACTTCAGACGTTACTGAATGATAATATTCTACTCATGGTATGGTATAAAGGCACTCAATATTTGTTTTATAGATCTGTGACATTTCATGCCAAGGATCAGGGAGTAACTTAAATCATTAACTACATACTGAAGTCGTTTCAACTTCATCAGATATACCTATATACCTTAACCACACCCCAGTGTTTGCAGTACACTCTGTATCTGCGTTGCTTTTGTAGTATTGTATATTTTATTTACATGATTATTCTGTTCCATCTCTGTACTTCACTCCATCAATGACTAAACTCTTTCATTTCCGTCGATTGGGATCGTAACCTCATAAATGGTCTCCTCGTAGGTTTTAATGGATATACATTCATGTTGATTAAACAAAAGTAAATGAAAGAAAACCCAGCTGTGACCAAAAAGGTACCGTCTGAACAATTATCAAACTCCAGGGCGAGTTTCATATACAACAAAATGCAAATTTATAACATAAAAATATTCAATTAAAGTGAAGGTACAACATTTTTATTCTCAAGCTAAAGTTGACACTGTTGCGGATAATAATGTATTAGTAATTTAGCAATGTGACGTCATAGGCGTGAGTTATTCTTTGGTCTAATGAGGGCGCTGTTGTGCGTCATTTGGCAGATATATTTGTAGACACCATACTATCGTCGTGACTAACTCCATTGATTTGAATGCGCCCAATGTTGTAAGTATATAATAAACCATTTAAAATAATGATTAGTTATTTAAGTTAAGTTTGTATCAAGGATGGATTGGTAGTTATTATAAAATTTGATTGCAAAATTTACCTGATTATTTCTTCTGAGCATGAGGTTTAACAACGTGTAGTTGCTTATAGGATAATGCATATATGCGTTACTACGGTATACAACATTTCTAGTTATGTTTTTGGATGGGGAAAATGGATGATATAAGTTGGTGCTGTTAAATTTGAGACGACTTAATTACATATGTTGATGCTTGAAGCTGATTGATGTTGGTGCGTGCTGTAAAATTTAGGCAAAGAGACCATACACAATAGGATACAATTTTGATAAACAATTGTTTTAATCAGTATTATGTTCATGTAACTAAATTTGAGATACCAGTGAATTGTCAATGCTGTTTATCACACATGTTTGGTTGTTGTTTCGTCTGTTTCTATTAAATTCACAGATCGAACCATGCTTGATTGCATCGGTGTCATAACAAAGGTCTTCATACGTTATTTATTTCCTGTCACCACGTGATTAGATGTAAGAGATAAAATTATACGCCGCAGTCACATTTTGGTTGTTTAATTTATAATCTTGATCCAGAGAGTATAATCACACTCGTAGAAGCAATTTTACATCAATGGTTTACCTTCCTGTGAA
>CM055823.1:10121228-10168630 GCA_029582265.1 Zoroaster sp. YZ-2022
TCACGGTTTAAAGGTCGGAAAAGAAAACATTTTTTAAACACGGGGCCAAAAAAGGTTAAATTTTTTGGGGATCTTCTTGATAAAAAGGTTTTTAACTTTGGGAAATTCTTTTCATCTAAAAGAAAATTTTTGAGTATGGGTTGCGGAAAAAGATGGATTTAACGGAATATATTACAGTTTTTGAGTGACACAAGAATTGAAGATTACCTATATGATTAAAATTAAAAAGTTTTTTTAATTAAAAAAAATTCATTTATGCATTTCACATCTAAAAAAGTCGGTTTCAAAAACCCCGAACCAGAAATAATTCATATCTTTTGTGACGTACAATCGGACTGTTTCCCCGGTTTTGCCCACTTCATGGGGGTTTTCCCCCGCAAAGTGCATTAAAAAGCGACGTGTACGAAAAACTATCGTACTCCGCCCTCTGATTTTGCGTTTTAAATTTGGGAACAGGCCTTGCTTCAAACGATTTTGGACCCAAACCCAAAAATTTCTTTCACTTGACTAAGTCCCCCGTAAAAGGGGTGAAAAATAAACGACCATTTTTAAACAAACCTTTCGTGTATTTTTCCCGAATTTACCCCCCTTGGAACCGCCGGTTCCCCGGGAAATGGGAAAAAAACTAACCTCTATTTTTGGGTACCTACATCCACCAACAGCACATGTGGGGCATTATGCCGTCTTACAAAAATCGTCAAAAGGGGAAAAATCATTTTATCAGCCGAGAAAATAAAACCCCATTCCAAACAAAAAGAAAAACCCCTTTTTTTTTCCCCAGATAGTACGCCACTTCGCTGGACGTGGCCGCTGGTATTTCACCGTTCATTTCTTTTGTTTTATCCTTTTGCGGGAACCATAAAAGGCGCAGCCAACGGCGAGAAAAAACCACTGCCCAGAAATCCAAGAAGAATATTAACTAAAAATTAAACAAAATAACGGGGAATAAAAACCATCGCAATTGATAATGAAAATAATAATCAAACACAACATAAACAAGACTCAGGAGATGATTTAGTATGAGTGTTCAAGCCAGTCCAATCTTTAACATTCTTCGTAATTGTTTACTGAATAAAATGTAAATATTGTTTTTCCTTATCCCTTTTAAATTGGAGCTAAGGTTTTTGAGGGAATAAAAGGGCTCGATACGTATTTATAATATTTTACCATGACTAAAAACGGTTCAGTTTAATTTTATTGCAGTGATGGGAAAAATAGTTGAATTTGTTGATATTCTATATCAAAATGGTTGGTCTGTTGTCGTTTTCCTTTTTGTGTACTAGATACTAACATGTTGGTTTTTAATATAGGCTTATTCATAGAATCTGTAGATTTAAATTTCCCTTACCCCTAAAATTAAGATCAAGAATAGTGATTGTGTAATTTTTGCTAAATCGAAAGTGAGACCTGAAGTTCATTTGTTCCACATGCAAGATTTACCGTCCTTTTTTCATCAGAGTTAAATATATGGGGTGATATACAGTAATATTAATGTCGACTTGACAATGCGTATTCTCTTTGGGAAAAGGCAGAGTCTGGAGTTTTAATTTGATTCTTCTTATGTCATTCAATCTATAAACAAAAGATGACGAAAACCATCCCCTGAGCAGACAGCATGATATTAAACGACATATTGATTGAGAAATTCGATTTTCATATTAAATGGTACAGGTTTAAAATCTTATCGTACCACACATTTTAAGGCTTTGTAGAGGTTTTTATTTTTTTGGATATGCATATTGTATATTCGTACCGAAACGACTGTGAAACTGAGATGAATATTTTCTCCGGGAAAAAAGAAATAAAAAAAAAAAACTTATAACAAACTTATGACAGCGTATCAGAAGCGTATGCGAGAGCGTATGACCAATGGCGTTAAATTGAAGCCTGTTAGGAAAACCACCGGGGAATATGTCGTATCCTCATGTGTATCCGGCGTACAAACGAACATTGCCCCGATGATATGGTTGATGATGAAGGATGTGTCTGCATTTATTGCGACCATAAGAAGCTGGGAGACGAGTTACCAGACCCATATATACATATACCAAACTTCACAAGTCTCCCCAAAACGCTGGATGCCGCTTCATATGTAATGGGTACATACGCTGGGCTGTATTGTAGAAACATGCCTTTTATATTGTTAACGTTGCGGGCGTTGCAGGCATAAGGTGTCATACGTCGGAATATGCCTAGAGACTCAGTTGGAGACATATAGCAGATTAAACACGGCACATATACGTTATCAACTCATCACTATACCCGTTGGCCGCTTCGCTGCCGACGCACATCAACGCATGCTCCAACCACCGAGCAAACGCACCCCAACGCAGATTGTTGCATAACAACGTGGTGTCTAACGCACCATAACCACTGTGGAACTTGCGCAGAACGCATATATTACGTTGAGTAATGCTGAGAAATTTTGAAATATAACAATAATTTTCGCGAATGATGTTCCAAATTTTCACAGCGTATCACAGCGTCGCGCACGCAAAACGACGTATACCCCTCACCGTATTTCAATTATCATACACTAACGGCACTAACGATATTTGCATACGTTGCATACGTTCAGCCCATACGCCAGGTGTGACAGGCCTTAGCGATTCGGAATAGTCAATACATATTTTTCAAACTTTGGTTTCCCAAATTTTTGCACAAGGATGGTGAAAATACACTAAATGTGTTTTGAAAATAATTCTTTCAAGCTTTACAAAAGTAGTTCCGAGGAGTTTGTTCAACAGTTGTTATTTTGTCGGAATCTGAAATCGAAAATATTTGCGGGAGGAGAATAATGCTGTCCCCATCCCCCGGGACGGCTCATGGTATTTGCATTTTCGGTAGATCCTGCTTGGTCTCATCGTTAGCTGCCTGAGTAAGGGGGACCCTGAAAGAGTCTCAGGAGCCAGAGCCATGGAGCATCAGCAACAGGCTGCGCTAACATTGATGGCATACAAGTCACCTCCCGTCCCAGTTAAGTTTCCCAGGGACGGTGGCAATGGAATGGCCTTCATCATCACGACAGGCATGATTGATAAAACCACATAAAAGGGGAAATTATACTATTGATAATTCGATATTCTGCCATGTCTTCATAGATAGCACTCTGTTTGATGCCATTATCAACTTTAACACGAAGAATAAGTGGGGCAAAACAAAAATGTGAACATTTTCCTTTTCTTTAGGGAATAAAGGTGTTTTATTCACACTGTCTAATGGGCCTTCAGAGTGGCAGATCCACAGAGGGCGGCCCACTTAAATATTTCCAGACTTAAAACACATGTATGTTTACAAAACATAGTGCTATTTCATCAAATAAAGTGCTCATTCAAGGTCATTATGAGAATAGATTGTTTTTTATTATTTTTTAGAGCACCATTTCATCACCATCAGAGTCATTAAAAATTATTTTTTGTATACTCTTCCAGTGTATCTATCGTGATCTCGCCGTCGTAAATGTATTAGTGGGCGTGGAAGACATGGTGTGCAAAGTGTCCGACTTTGGACTGGCTCGTGACGTCATGAATACTAGATCTACCAACGAGAATCAGATGTAAGTAAAGCAAATAATCATACAAGAGGTGCAAAGATTTACCCATGAATACTTTGAAACATTGTAAAACAGTCAGGCAGCTAACAACATTTTGCTCATGTTACTTTTTTTGGTTAGCAACTTGGTTAGCAACAACACTTGCACAAATTTCCCAAACCAAGATGCATCAAGTTCGACAACCGTAACATAACTGTTTGTCAGTACGTACTTAACATACCTGAGTATGTGTTCGACAAGAAGTCCTCAACCTATAAACCTATGAATTCCTTTTGTCGAGACAAGTTGACAACAAGTACGATAACTCTCAGCTTATACTTTATACTTTGTTCTAGGGACTGTTGCACAATGGGTACCACAACTATAGAGAGGGCAAAACCTAAACTCTGTCACGAGTACCATTTCTAGATTATATAGTAAACATTATTAAACACACGTCGCGCAGGGAAATTAAACCAAACATTAAACAAAACCTAGTGTAATCTGATCAACTTAAATCGTCACTTTCAAATTAGCTGCCAACTCCGAATTTATAATGCTGTAAGATTTGTTATTTAACATATGAATTTCATCAATAATACAGTTGAATGACCAATAACTGAGTATTAATTATTATCTTTATAACAGACACTTCACCATGCGCCGGATGGCGTTAGAATTTTTACTAGATGACTGTACACAATTATAGTGATGTATGGTCTTTGGGGGTCTTGATGTGGGAGATTGTGTAACTCTTGCAAAGATCATTCTATGAGTCACTAATTTGTTTCATATATTATAGGTATTAGGGGATATGATTTAAGTAACAAAAACACCAAACGGTCGAATTGGGTATTGGGAAATTGCAAAGCTGGCGATGCAAGGGGCTGTGTATTCCTCAGATAGCAACTTTTCTTGAGGGTTGGCTCGAGAATCCCTTCCCAAATTCATAACAATGAATACAAACAATGGACGCTAACAAACAAACAACAAAATTAGCAAAGACACAGCTTAATTTACTGAAACTTTCACGTTGGTTGGTTTATGGATACCTGATTCAAAAGAGTATTTAAGCATACCTGTACAAGCAGTTTGCCAACAATGCTGTTGACCTTCCATTCAATTCAATTTCTTTAATAATCTCTATCCCTTTAGGGCCAGCAGTTTGAAAGCTTGCAACCCAAAGAAAAATGACGGTTGCTGCAAAACTCTTCCTTGCATTTAATGCAGTACAGGCCCAGTGACTATGCGCAGAACGAATGCTTGTTTTCATTCCGCGATGTGCCAGACCATATGCCTATTCAGCAAAGGAAATGGTCAGACAGTTCGTGACGGCTTCCGACGAAGTTGACCCGCACAAAAAGAAACAGTTGGCAAAGACAATATGACATCGCTGTTAATTTCGAAAGCGCAATCTATCGAACAGTAGCAGGGAACTGCAAGAACCGTGAAAGCGTTGTCAACGAAAAAAAGTCGCGATAACATTCTCACCTTATTTAGTATTGATTGTTGAATGGGTACTGGTTTGGCTTTGATATTAAGTTACGAGGCCAACAAACAGACCACCTCAGTTTTTTCCCAGGTCGGCTCTATAATGGGTGTGTGGCGCGTTTTTTTTTTTTAAGCGACAGAAGAATTGCGCGGTTATTTATAGTGGTGCGTTGGGAAACCAGACCAAATTAACTGGCCAAAGTACGGGGGTTACAAGAGAGGCCGCACAAATCGGCAACAAGTTCGGAATCATACCTCATGTGAAAGTTGTCGTTTAAACCTCAGTGGGCAGAATTCCACCTGGCAATTTTAGCTGCAACTGGGACATCGTTTCATAGCAACAAAAAAGAAACAAAATGCTGATTATTATTTTGTTGATATATGGATGCCACACAATTTTAAAAGTGTCCATATAAACCAAGCCTTGCCAGCCGTGTGAACTTGAAACTGTTGGGTATCTGGATGTGGCATGATCTATGTACAGCTGTATATAATGTCTAAAATTATATACTGGTAAAAAATAACCAAATCATTAAAATAAAAGAAATAAATGATAAATACTAACAAAGAAAAATAAAATAATTACAACAATCACTATGATAATAATTTTTAAGAAGAATATTTATGGATTTATCTATAAACCTCTTTTAAAGGCATGACATCATGTACAGCGGGTTATGTAAAATTTTCCTTTTGGAGCATGGACCCTTCAGAGTCTGATTGCTAACGGATGGATTTTGATGAAAGACAAGGTAAGAAGTAACATCTGCTACAATTCGGACCAATATAAACACCAACACTTTATAATGGCAGCCGCCGCAGTCAACTACCATTTGTTCAGAATAACACCAACAACAACGTTAGATATTCGGACATTTTGCAGACCAATCTATTAACACATGAATTAAATGGGTACACCTGGGACCTCTGTGCAATATAATTACATGGCTAATAATTTGGACACCATATAAACAGGCATCAGTCACACATTTACTGAATAGATCAAACTGGACATGGCCAAAAAATAGGTATGATCATGGTCTACACCCAATATGTATTGGGCTATGCAGGCCCCATATAAAAGGCAAATGTCAGTAGAGTCGAGTGCTCACATGATGGCTAAACAGCCCAATATTGCCATTTGCGGATCTAGTGGGTGGTAAGGGGGAGGAATGGGATAAATTACACAGATGGGCCAAATAGCCCACACCAATATTCAATTTGGTGATCTACAGTAGGTAAGGTAAGGGGAGGGAATGTGATGTTTCACTGATGGCTAAACAGGCTCAATATTCAATACATTTATGGATCATAGTAGTAAGTGAAGGAGGGAAAATGATGCATGATGGCTAAATAGGCCCAAGATTCAATACATTGTGGATCTATAGCAGGTGGCAAGGTGAGGGAAGAGATCACAGATGGGCTAAACAGGCCCAATATTCAATACATTTGCGGATCTAGTGGGTGGCAGGAAGGAATGTGATGTCACATGACGGGGCCAAAACAGTTCAACAGTCTAACACATTGTCGACCCATTATGGCAGTGAGAGGGAATGTGATGTTTGCCACGATGGGCCAAATATAAGTTCAATATCCAATACATTTATGGACCAGGGTGGCAGAGGAGGAATGTGATGTTCACATGATGGGCTAAATAGGCCCAATATCCAAATACACTAAGTGATCTAGTAGGTGGAAGGGGAGGGAATGATGCTCATGATGGGCTAAATATATGCCCAATATCTGGTCACATTTGCGGATTCAGTGGTAAGGGTGGGAGAAATGTGATACCATATGATGGGCTAAATAGGGTTAATATTCACGTAATGAGGATTCTCATTAGTAGCAACAACCGATAAAATCAGGCCCTTCCAACTGGTTATATAAACTGATTATGAAAAACTTAAAAAAACGAAAGTTTTCCGATGTCTGATGGACACTGGGAATAGATGCCTTGATTCAGTACACAAAATAAAAAAATTACAAATTTAATAAATTACAAAAGGAATAATCTTAATTCATCAACCCAGAAAGACTATGCAGAGTGATATGTATGCAAACATGTATTGGTTATAATGATTGTACATAATGCATACCCCAAATGTACTGACGTACCCAATACAACGTTTTAGTAAAGAGGACACTCTTCAGAATAATAATAAACTCACTGCAAGTTAGAAGTGGATCATAAAAGACCTTTATTTTTGTTTTATTGCAGTGGGATTACATCGCTATTAATGAATTGGTTGAAACCAACTATGGCGAGAAAGAACATTATCTGCAACCAACGCAGCACGAGAAAATATGAGAACTACTGCTGATCCTATGGAGAAACGAATATCGTCCATTATTTTGCTTTTGTCACCAGCAAACCTTTCAGGCAGTGCTCACGTGAGATTGGGGAAAAGCATCGAGTGCCATGTGAAATGAACTATCTCGAAAATGTTAGAATAGAAGTGAACGTTATTGATGCTGAACAACACGAAATTAACAAAAAAAGCAAAATAAATAGTTGATGTTAGATTGCTTAAACCAACCAGGACATATATATCTGTAATATTCACAAATATTAGGGTGCTTATTCCTCAATTTACTTATTCATTTACGTAATTTGATTTTGAGCTGAGTCTCCCCTTAGGTCGAGGGCTTTAATGATAAGCCCCAGGGGACGATTATACTAAATAATTATTAGTGCTGTACCATACCACCAGTATAGTTATAAAACTGTCAAATTTATTAAAAGAACTGATTATAAATGTAATATGAATGTTATATGACGACAATCGGTCGCGAGTTTCAAACGACATGCAAAATGAATGTTTTACTAAAAATTCCTAAATTATATTAATACTGTGGTAGTATTACAATCTTGTAACTGATTCCTCAAAAGTTTAAGATATTAAATGTAGGCTTTTCCAACTATCCAGATAAACACAGTATCACTCACCTCTTCCGGAAACATAAACTGAGCTGTTATAAATAACTTTAAAATGTAGTCAACTTTATGACCAATGCCTTGTTATATGTTAAAAGTTTGTCTCAAACAAATAGGAGATATGTTGAACAAGATTTAATAGATTAAACCAATTTTATGTATCACACTGAAAATAACGTTTTCGAAAAGCAAAGATTATATTGTATGTATTATAGAAAATTTCAGTTGTACGTAGATAATAAATCATCAATAATAGAAGTCATTGTTTACAATTTTTATGGGCATTATCGCACGTGAATATGAAGATGCCATGAATAAAGTACATAATGACTTTGACGTGAGTAATTTAAAACTCTTTGGAATATAACAAGAATATTGAAGGTTAAACAACATCCAAGAATTAGAGAATACTTATAATTTGTAATCTAGGGAGGAGGAGGAGTGGAGGAGGGAGGGGAGGAGGGGGGAAACCGCGTGACCTTTATACCTGAGCAGATTAACGTCAGAGCAACTATGGGAAAAGTGTGTATTTTGTAAAGTGTTGTAATTAGGCCTATAGAATCAAGAATGTTTTAAATTTTCACATGAATAATAACATTTGATATAAATGTTAGAAGATGTAATGTTACGACGTGTTTGACCTTTGGGGCTCTTTGGTAAAACATCCGATGTCATAGATCACACGTCTGTTTAAATCCACAACAAGATGCTTTATTTTTCAGTTTATAAATTGTATGTTTAACCCACATGGCCTGATCTAATCTATTCTGTTGCGGCGCCCTGTTCAACCCTTTTTCATTACCAAAGAAGCAGGTAAGAGCACCCTTTTTTCACCACAAAATTGGGAGTATTTGCCCTTTAGTACCATGGGTTTCACACCAGTGGTACCACCCTCCCTGCAGTAATAGACATTTTTTTTTACATTGTACTGTACATTTAAATTACAAGAGACAATGTTGTTAAACTGACAAAAATGAGTGCTGTAAAGGGAGGAAAACATAGTGGAGTTTTTAAGTGAAAAAAGCAAAACAATGAAGATTTAGATCAGCTACACCGGAAGGAAAAGTAATAAATAAGGGTGATATTTCATGCAAATATGGTACATGCATAGATGATTTTTTCCATGTGAAAACAAGACTGGAGCTGAGATTTGGGGATTTTGTTTGTTTCACTTGAATGAACCAGAGCCCAGTGTATTTTCACACATCCATAACTACATCAATCATCTCCCAATTCAATGTTGGCTTATCTGTAATCTGGTGTTTGTCCGACCATTCCAGTTACTTGAACGGGGGGGTTGAAGGCAAATACTACAGATTACAATCAAGTGATGTGGTATTTCGTGCAGCGAACTATGCAATAATAGGGCGTTACATTGTTGCAGATCATCTTGTTTGTTTTCGTCGGCCTAATTACCTGTTATTGCAAATAATGTCAGTAAGTTTCTTTCCATTGGTTTTAAGAGAAGTGTTAGTCTTGCCCTGTAAACTCATTAGGAAATACATCTCAACTGACTTGTTGCGTTACGTTCTACCCCAACAGAGCAAGCCCTGTACAATCCCTATAGAAAAAATCAAGATTACTGACATTTTTGTCTCCTCAAGGCGTTGGTGAATATTACTCATGTTGATAATTAGATATTCGAATGGCATATGGAAACTCTTTTCCACCCAGCCAAGCTTCGGTGTATGATTTAGCAAAATTGTTATTGGTTAGCAAGATTAGTTCCACCCTTTTACATGAGCAATTCTCTGCAAATTAAGGTTTCATAACATCACAAAATCCACGGTGCTTTTTATTACACCGAATTTGCTTTTGGACAAATCAGTGTTGCCTACATTAGTTAAAAAGCGTTGTGATGGTTGTCTTGCCAAATCATTAATATGCCCCACCTTTCACCCAAAAAATGGGTCATCTCTTTCTTCACGTGAGGGTTTTATTGCGCCTAGGTATTCCTCGTAGTGTAAATGAACAGTTCATTGAACATCCGAATCCTTGGCTTAGCGTTTATAAAAGAGGCTGGCATGGAAGAATGATTACAGCATTGATGTGTCCCTTGCCTCAAGTCCATGGACCAGATCAATGACGACTTTTTTCCCGCAACTGTTGGGTTTTCAGGACAGTCTGATGACTTGAAATCTAAGGTCTGCATCATAAACAGCTTGGGGGTTGTTTGCTCTTGTGTACAGTTTTTCAAGCACACGTGTATCCTGTTTTGGACCTGTTCAGGAGAAGGCTTTAGACCCCGTTTGAGTTAGGGTTTTATGGTACGCATGTCTGGAACAAAGATAAGTGTCCCCTTGAATTTCAACATACCTCGTCTGGGAGACAGACTGCGCAGAAGAAAGGTTAAGGTTAGAAACCCGGGACGAGGACTTATCAAGGCCAGAACCTTTGGAAATTGAACTGAACTGAATTGAACTGAACCGATTTCGGGGCAAGACCGACAGTGAATGGGACAAGTGAAGAACTTCAGATGCTGACCAAAGTACATCTGAAGAAGAGTGATCGGAGCCGAGGTTTGTTTATGCCCATAGCAATGAGAAGTGTCATAAATCAAGAATAGCTGGAAATGTTGGCTTTGGGCGCCAGGAGCAATTGTTATTCATGATTTAGAGTCTGCTGGCCGCGCATGACAGTCTCATCGACGGCATATCCTACACGAGCGTTTACAAAATACAGCTTGAAGATCCTACCGCCGACAGGTAAAGCTTTCCGGTGGGGGCCAGAATTTACTGAACTGCACAGCCCAATAATTCGTGAAGGACTGCGTCACCCCAACCGATTGGTCAAATCTAACTTTCCTGTCGTTCTTGATCTCTGGAGTTCCCTTATGTCACCTCAGAAGGCAACAGAAAATAGGCAAAGGAGGATTGTCTTGTCCTTTGTAAATACAATATCTCTCACAAGCGTATTGCAGGCCACAGGGCCAGGTGTAAAATAATATTGTGCTGAGAAAACAAATATGGCAGATTCCATCCACTCCAAATCATGTTTTCGATAAATTTTCGTTTTTAAATGTGGGATTGTGAAATGTGAATTTCCCCAACTTGCATAATACGACTTATGAGGGCCTTTGAACACAAGGCAAGGCTGCCTTGGGAAGCGAGACTAAGAGCATTTCAGCCTGGTTAACGCTAAACATGCACGATCGGCTATGGGTAACAGCAAAGGGCCTTATGTATTTTATAAGATTAACTTGCTGTTTGAATACAACATAGCCCCAACAACCAAAGATATAATACCAAAGTAATTTTACTGACTTTTGACCAGTCCAGGGGTGGGATTTGAATAACTGTTAAAGGAATCAGTTTCTAAATTTACATTACCTCCAACAGTTAGGCGCGATGATAGTGTTTAGAAGTCATGAATATGTTAATTTGCATTAAGCCAGAAGAGTAACGTTAACTGTTATTAATATTAGTTATTCATTTTGCACGCGATCATCATCTTCAAGTCAACGAATTCGGCTGGGAAATTAGTACTTGCCAAAGTGTCGTCATCCGTTACTGTTTATCTGATTCTGAGCTACCTGTCTCACAAAATCTCAGCCAAAATGCTATCACGGCGTCTGCTTCCATCATGACTTCGGTAACTAAAATTTAAACCGACTGTTGTGGAAGGAGTGGACGTAGCACTGCAACCGCAAAAGCGACGCACTTTCTTTCACAAACTTTAGCACATCGGCCTGTCAATAGAGGGCCAACCCCAAAACCACCAAGCATTTTCAGGTAGGATTTAAGTCGCCGGTCGTCATGGGTATGTCTGAGCCCTTCGGCACCTTTAGACCAGGCACAACAAGCATTACAACAGCGCTCTTCAGAGCCCTGTGATCGAAAGCGTTTAACGGAAAAAAGGGAATATTGTTTGTCTAATATTTTACCAGCAGGTGGAAGTTAGTCTTCCCTGTTTCGGTTTTATATATAGCGTCCAGTACTTTCCCTAAATGTAATTACAAATTTTTTTTTTACATTTTCAGTTGAGGCTGAATTTTGGTTTTATTCAGTTCTAAGATTTATTATTACATTATTATTACAATCTCAGACACTAAGCCAGTAGGACTGCAAACTGGGAGGAGGAATATGTGTCGGTTCACCATAATGGTTAGTGTAACATTTATCTGACACTGTGTGTACATTCGGCTGTTGATTAAAGGTAATATCGTCATGAACAGCAGACTTCGACAGAAGTAATCATATTAGAACTCAATACTGAACGATGATTATATTATCGTGGCCGCCGCATAAATATCATTATTATACAAATTAGCCACTGGCTCATTATTTTACGTAGGTCAATACCGTAATGTGATTCATTTACCACTGACTATCTAGGCCAACGCAATAGTTGTGGCACATTGTCGCAACACATGTATACAGCAGCACAGGCCAAATCCCCAAAAAATGTAAACTTCATTCCTGCACAGCTCTCAATGAACCAGTTAACTCTGATTATATACGGCCTAAAATACCTGAATACTGAATAATCTCTGCTAAAGCAAGATCATTTATTTCAGATAAACAATGTTTTACATCGATGAGAAAACAACTGCACAATGAAACAGATGATAAAGGATGCATGTAGATTACACATTTTGCCATTGCTGACTACTGAAAGAGAGGGGTAAATGAAAATCCCGGTTCATGGAACATTTAAACCTATTTGATGCAAAAAATCCGGTGTTCCCTAACCTGAGCAGTAATATTTTGAGAAAGCAAATTCAACAGAATTCTACCGATTTGACTGGGTCGACTAAAATGAATTTCACAACAGTTTATTTTCGATTCATAAAGTATGGATGCACACATGAATGACTTTCAACAATAAGTTAAATATCTAGCTGTCACCATTCCTGCAAGTAGAACTCATTTCCCTGAATCATACAAAAACATCTGTAAGAAAATTGAGTCAGTTGTGTTGTCAGGAAAATTCAGATTTACGAAATTATTCTTTCTAATTCACCAAATTGAACATTTACCCTTTAAATAAAATATTAATTGAGGCTAGTACACTGATTATAAAATTATGTTTTTCAGTCCCATACTAGAGACAGGTTGCAGGCGATGTGGGGTATAGTGTTACAGTCTGATATACAGATCCCAAAGCACAGCAAGCGTGGTGTTTAAGCAGGCAGGCCTGTAACTAGAGATCCAAGTCAAATCCTGAGATTTACAGAATGAGGCACGCACTTTGGTCAACCATCTCCCCAAAACATTGGATGCAAGCAAAAGCAACAGATAACACTGGACAAGGGCAATAGATACCGATGTTGTGGGGCGGTATTGATAACACTTCGGACGTGTTGTATATGATAACACTGACAAGGTAATATTAGACAACACTGGACGTGCTGCAACTGAGGTTGACGTGCTAAAAGCAACAGATTACAGACACGATGGTAACCAGTAACTAACCAGCGTTCCAGAAATCAGAGAAGGAGATATGAATCTCTGTGAAGAGGTTGATCCATGTGATAGATTTGTAAGGAAACTTAACTTGAACGCAAATTAAATTGTACTACTAAAGCAACGGAAATGAATATAGCCTATATTATAAAATCTGTCTGAGGTAACCCAGTCTTATTGAGTACCTCAATGGAACCCGATCGGCTGAAATATATATCAAAATAAAGATGAGTTCTATGACCCGTTTTGCTTTAGTCTGCAAACAATCACATCACAATAAGGACTTTACATTGTACTATTGTAACTGTGCATACAACGTTGTTGCTAAACAATTATAGTTTGTGATTTATATAGTTTAACAAATGTAAAATACACTTTATCCTTCATCATTTAAATATCTTTGAGCATAGTACTTTTTATAACTGACAACAGCGCACGCAGTAGTAATCTTATGACGCCAGCATCCGATTTCCTGAATGCACAACGCTGTAAAGTGCTTGCCTTCTTATACAACAGGGGCCACCACTATTCTCACGGACTTGTTCTGAACATGGATTGTATGGTTGAAAACGAGACGACTGTACCGTTAAGGTTGTTTGCATGTTGACGTAAATTAAAAACAATTGCCAGCCAGGCTGCCTCCAAGAGTATAGTGTATCCTGAAGAAATGTCAAGAACGTGACTTGCAGGGGTTTATACATTAACAAATCACGTATATTTTTTCAGTCTCCAAATTGTATAAGACAAATGTTTCATTGGTATTGATGGAGAATTTTTAGGACCTTTTTAGGCTGCAACATAGGATTTTACATGTGATGTCACAAAGACTTATTCATCCTGTAATGGTATGTCGACCAGAAGCGTTGTTTCACAATTCAGCAGGACAACGATATTGACTGTATTCGATGGGCGGATTTAACATGTCAAAGAACACCCACGCACACCATGCGCACACCAAATGTCGGATCGCCAGTTCCAGCGCGGCCTGGCTGGGCGCTTAGCGCGGGAGAAGAAGAAGTGAAGGCCAGCCCTATGGCGGAATAAAGAACACATGCCCATATATGTTAAGTTTCAAAAATGGCTAACATAGGAAAACAACACAGGCCACGCTTTATCTAATTGACGTGATAGCTCATGAGAATAAGAAATATTTTGTGTCACTTCAAGTCTCATTTCAGATAAAAGATAAAACATGTTTTCAGTCAAGGAATACAAGAGACAGAATCCAAGTTTCAACTTTTGGATTTGGTACCATTGTGCTTATTATTATGTGGGACCAGCTCTTTGCAGGCGCAAAACCATGTTCAAAGTAAGGGTTCAATATTAACCAGAAATCAGACGAAAGGTTACTCTGTGTGGGGCAATGGACAAAAGAGTTTTATTTACCATTATATTGCAAAGTAGGCAGGGCAGCGTCTAACTTACCATAACCGTACCCATATATTACAAAGAGCACCATGGGTTTAAAAGTAATATTACAAAATTAATAATTATAATTTGTTCAGTAAAATGATTATTTTTCCAACGCCGGCCACACCATGTTCGATCTTACATGCAGCCGCTCATCCTCTGCATTGGGGCCGCATGTTGCAAGTATTTGCAAATGCAAGAACTTATGCCGATTTTGAAGGCATATACACCCTTGGTGGAATTACTGATTACTTACTTACTGAATTATAATCTACAATTTACCTGATTTCGTCTGACGCAGTCCCCTTTAGAAATGGATATGAATACAAATTAAAATAACAATAAATAAAAAATTCTACATTACGATGAATGCAAACAACTAATACTTTTCCGCTATTTTCGGTGAGAATGATAAATATAAAACAAGTTGCAACCTCACAGTTTCGTTTGAAGGCACATATGTTGTTTATGATGAATGCATTTGAAAACATTTACCATTGTCGTATACTCCTTGTTACTAATGATGGTTTATCATAAATCAATAATGGGATTAGATCTTCGTATTCCACTAAAGAATACCTCTGTACATTTTGAGAAAATTTATAAATTATTTTCATTAAGATATCATCCATGTTTTGCTATTTACTGGTTTTGATTTTTGATACAACTAATGACGGAACTCCACTGTACATTATTTCGCGGGCATAAACTTATATTTTCATGATTAGTTTCAGAATTGATTCAATTCTAGTATTATTTATTTTAATTTATCAAATATCATGCATATTTACAGCATTTCCATTATTAATTTAAAAAAGTTATTTTAAGGCATTGCTTTTCTCTCAAGTAACTGTATCAAACCCGACGAAAAATAAAGGAAAACACGGCGAAACATCTTAAGCTAAACCATAGTTGTATATATACAGGAAATTGCGTCGGAGATAAACACTGATTAATTTGTTCGACAATTGGAAGACTTTGTCCTACACACGTCGGTGAAAACAACCAACTAGGTTGTGTTGCTTACGAGAAGTAGGAAATATTCAGATTTGTTATTTGTTCTACGTGGAATTTAGAAAACAAATTATTTTAGAACTATCAATCCATTATTATTTTACCTAAACGAGAAAACAATTATCCATATCACTTGATATAATTTGTTGAGACCATTTCTGTTGAGCCCAATGACCATTCATTGACCTCAGCAGAACAGTTTTCCCATGAATGAATTGCAAATGCATTTAATTACATATCTGTGGGTTATTTATGTTATTTTTTTTTGCCATTCATATGCCCTGGTTATTTAGGGATGTTTTGGATAGCTGGTCCATCAAATTGAAACTGTGACAGAACATAAAACCGTCCGTGGAGGAGTTTCAGATACTGTCTGAAAGACTATCAGACGATACATGCTGACTCAATATCAACAGGCATAGGGAAACACAGAACTATAAGTATGAAAAGAATGACTTGATTGTCGATTCCAGCAAACTCAAACCAATTTGTGGAGGGTTTACCGAATATCAATTCTGCCAAAGTAAGCATTTGAACATTTGACGTCGAAGGCTCGGCACTGCCACCTAATAGACTTGCAAAATAGGTCCTGTTATTCTTTGAAACCCGCAACAACAGAAGGTAAACATAAGCAGCTCTTTTGTGATTGTTTCGGTACATCTATACAAATGGTGAAAATATTACGGAAAAAATAAAATAACTAGTCAGTTTATTTGCAGGATGCAATATTTTTACATATTCAAGACAATCTAATTGGATGAAAGTAAACCACGGGTAATAACCGTGTTATCGAACTGGTGAGAGCGTATAATGTGCATCGTGAATTTTGAACGACTGTTGGTTTCGCGCACCGCGCGTTGCGTGTGTCCCCAAATCTTTGCTAGTGACAAGTTTTTATAGTCGATTCCGATGTGATACCATGGACAGAATTGAACATCACCAATTTTTGCAGGCGATGACCAGTGGATGTGGCACTGTACCTGTATATAAAGTGGAATTTTTAACTGAAGATTTGACGATTGTAAATTAATTAGTTTTCATCGTCTTCGTTTATTTAAATGAACAAACCACTGGAAGTGATGAACTGATAGAGAGTCAATTTTCCAATGTAACGAAAGTATCAATAAGAAGCTAACGCTCGTATTGCACCGAATGTCCCATTGAACTGTGAAATGTAGTTCATATGTGCTTTCAGGTGAATAACGACCAGTTTAGCCGCCAGCATACGTAGGGTCGGTGATCATGCGATACAAAATCATTGACCTTCATATGTTTGAAATGCTGAATGATAAATATACGCCATCAAATTCACGGCCAAAGTGCTGTACTTAGTTTCGTCGAATCATTGAAAGAAGGCAATAGGCGTCATATCAAGTCCATAATATTGGTGGAGTACCATCAATGGCTGGCTCTGACGCACCGTCATGTTATCAGCCTCTAGCTTCCTGTACGGATGTACTAGCAAGCAGATTCAGCTAGATGTTTTAGCTTTTTAGTATCTAAAGCTCCATCAGAAAGTTGATCGATTGTTTTTTGATTTTCCTGCCAAGGTCTGTGAGAGTTGCAATATTTAGCACAGTTTGGTATGAATCGATTGTAGTAGTTAATCAACTTGTAACTCGTAACTTCAGGATGCGAATTGAATTAGAAATCTTTGATCACTTTGCTTTTTTCTTCGCGGTAAGATGCCATTTCTGTCAATGTGACACCAAGCGAATTCCAAGGGTGTTACGGCAAATCTGTATTTCTACAGATTAATTATCATTCCAGTTAGACGGAATCGTTCAAACCACGAGATGTTTCATCGTCTGCGTTAAGAATAAATCATCTATGTAGGTATATGTACTATCCATGCAGTACTTCTGGTCCATGAATCTTTTGAAGGTTTGAGCATATTGGAATAGACCTGAATGTATTCGAATCCACTGAAAAAAGGCCAAAAGGATAATTATGGTTTTAGAATATCTGATACTGATAGGGAATCAGTGATTAGCGCCTAACAAGATCAATTTTGCGCAACAATTTTCTGCCCGTAAAGAAGCAGTAAATCGTGGCGTGGATAGGATATCCATCCGGTCAGGACATATTAGCGACAATCACCACAGTGGTTCCAATCTCCTGTTTTCTTTGAAACCATGCAAAGGTGATGACCATGACCATCTGACGACGAATACCAATTTTAGTATATGGTCGACCCGGCTTTTTGCAATTGTACTTATTAGTAGAGGTAAAGTCGTCCAGGTCTAGAATGTAATGGTCCCCTGTGTGAATATGGTGAGTAACAGTTATCATAGTTTCTCAATGGTCTTATATTTCCGGAAATTACAAAGAAAATATATATATCGTCTTTTCTGGGAACTAAAACATAGGTTTGAGAAAATTATTGACGTTTTAATACCAGAGACCCTTAAGTTTAGTCTGGGAATCAATTAGCTGATTTTCATGTCTACACCAGTGAAAACGCCCTGCAAGTCAGCACCAATTATCGGTAAGGATTACCAGCACAATATAACCACGATGCACGTCTTAAACCAAATGTCAATATTGCAGACCTTTCACCATAGGTTGCAATTTTGATCATTAACCGGCTTAGCAGAACCAGAGTTCTTTGGTCGTTTTCAATACAAAATAACGTTTACTTTCTGCGCCTGTAATTATTAAAATCTAGTGCCAGATATTCTGTCAGGATATAAAGGACGATTATGAGGTCAGCGAAACATTAGTTTCGCCTGCAGAAGGTTGTTTCAGTTTCTCCCGAGTCGAGCATTGGGGCGCAGTGGCTAAAACCGCACGCTGAGGCATTTTAGTGTTATCACCGAATCACGATAATGTATTCGAACGGTTCGGGAGTGATTGCCAGGTCGGTATCTTGATCTAATACGCGAACGAGAACTATCTCGGATATTGTTTGTTGATTCACCCGAGATCGTCTAAAATTGCTATAAACTTTACAATTATCTCAGGTTCACCAGTGATTAATGATCAACCAGTATCATAGATGACACGGTGATTGTAAATCATCTAGGGCGAGAATCGACTTAGTAATTGCTGACGGTGGATTACGTGTGCAACCTGCGCCACAGTGCAGACAACGAGGAGATTACCGAGTATTTGTCATGACAGCTAATTGTTCAAGATCCACCGGGAGTCACTGATGAAGTAAGAATTAACTGAACATCTTTTGGGAAAATTGAAGAATAGTTGTCTCAAAATTCTTCTTCTAACTTATTTTTCACCAAGAAGCGTCGATTCGGCGAAGAAGCCATCACCCAACGCCGGGAAACAATAACTGATGGAGACGTTTGTCTGAACGTAAGTTCGTTTACCTGTTCTGTTGGTTTATCGTATGGGTCTGCCAACGGAGGAGAACAATAAATCTCGCGAACTTCCCGAGCAATTCCGCGCAAAGATGAAATAACGGTACTTTTATGGTTGTTGTGGGATTTGTCGCGTTTAATTGAGTTCTCGACCTGAGTAACCAATTGCTGGGTCAGGCCAAATGGGGTAATTTTAGGTTCATTGTATGGCTGGTTCTGATTTACATGAGGACGGTCACGACACCAACTTGATTGCACGGTGGTAAGCAAATGTAAAACAAAAATTAATCCAAATGTTAAATGCGGGAATCAAATGGAAGAATTGTATTTTAGAAAACCAATGTTGTTTAATTTGAGTCGCCATGTAGACTGTCATACAAATGCACAGTGCGATTTTCGTTATGTGTAGTCTTACCATGATGAGTCCTTTTTCTACTCTTCTTCGATGGGGGGAAGAAAGTGAGTAACGTTTCAATACAACGCGACTTCGTGGAATCCGCCGAAGAGACTTTATTGACTTTGTCGATATCGAGTCGATGCGTTAAAAGTCTGAAACATCCTCTTTGTAAATGATTGGCGTTTTTGTTTGTCTGAATGGTAATGATGTTGAGGAATAGCGAATGCGACGAAGGATGGATCTGGCAGCCTGAAATTTCGCGCAATGAATGAACATAATCTGGCGGAAAGATACCCGCGGTGCGGTTTGAGCGATGAAACGCGATGTTCGTAAAAA
The DNA here is from genome assembly GCA_029582265.1 of Zoroaster sp. YZ-2022. Classification (NCBI taxonomy): domain Eukaryota; kingdom Metazoa; phylum Echinodermata; class Asteroidea; order Forcipulatida; family Zoroasteridae; genus Zoroaster; species Zoroaster sp. YZ-2022. Next base: position 10,141,066 of record CM055823.1, read on the forward strand.
GACATCGCATGGAAATGCCGCTGTTAATACCGGCCGCGGTACGGTCGTCGTTCAACGCCGCCGCCACCACCATGTTGCAGTCTGCCTGCGTCAGCAAAAGCCTGTTCCTACAACGACAAATCAACCGCGAAAGCAAAATTAATCATCATGCCATTATTAACGGAAACCTATGTCCTCTAGAATCCGCAATTGAATAAAAATTAATCATATTATATATTGTCGACTATGTCTGGCCACTAATTTTAGTGATCGATATACAAAAGAAGGCTCACCACACAGAATACCCATCTGCTGAGTCGAAGGAATATTGTTTTATTTATTTACTCATTTATTATTCTCACAGGTACAAAGACATTAAAAAACAATATGACTAAAATGATGAATGATTACAAGACAAAATAATACAATGAAACTAGTTGACAGTATACCTTGTAGGATTACCAAATGCGAACTGAATCACAAATCATCAAGGACCTCAAACAAACAAACAATAGCATAAAATACAAAAGATATAAACAATACTTACCCAGGAGCAAGATGCTTTCAAAGACACAAACTGCCAAAGTCCAACACACCAAGAGCCCCGATATCTACAGGTAAATTATCCCATTTCAGGAAACGCATAAAAGGGGAGGATGAAAAGTATTTATCTTTATTCTGATGATGAAATTTGACAGGTTAGTATGTCTAGTATTACTTGAATACTATTTATGTTAACATCAAACTATTATACAAACATTAACAACAAATGATATTGAGAAAGTGAAGTCTACATCATCAATGGTAACCGAATTGAGCGCACTAGTGAATAGTTAATTTCATTTACAGACTTAACTAGCTCTTCTTGGGAGTCCAAGGCAGAGCGGTGATGTCTCAACCTTTCAGCGTCTTTGTTGGGTTATTATAAGACACCAAACAGGGAAGATACCTAAATGGGTCTACAAGAACAGGTAAGTTTAACAATGGTACCTGATCCTGACACTTTCACAATTTTTCTGTTGAACTGAAGAATTAGCTGTTTTGACAATATTGTTTATATGTTGTCAATAAGGTCATCAGTAATAGTAACACCAAGAGTATTAGAGAATTATTGATAATTTCTAGAGGCCAGAACCAATTGTACAAGCGTATGAGAGGAGACGAACGTGTTATTGTTACAGTTTACATTGTTTATATTTAGACATGACGGATACACCCGCTGTTATTATATTATGCAGGTCACCCCGAGGTTAAATCGAATCAGTATCGTGTCCAATATGCCCAAAGAACAGTATCGCCGCATATTGTCTCTGACTGATTGAATTACGCGCTGAAGGTCAAAGCAAAGATGCAGCCATCAGCAGCAAGTACCGACCCTTGAGGTACACCCAGAGGAATCGCCGCCTGTTAGATTGAGACCCCAGTACCTTGAGATCTGTTGTTAGCTGAATTAAACCAGTCAAGAACAGATCCACAAAATGCCACTTGTAATCTTGTTTAACAGTCTTGATGACCTCATACGTATCAAATGCTGACCAATCTAAAAAATGACATCAATTTGAGGTGGTTTAGTTTTATCGTAGTATTTGACCAATGATGGTAGCTGACAATTGTTATATGAATTGCTTGAAAGAACCCATGTTGAACATCGATATAATGCCGTTTCTGTGTTACATGATTGACACGTTCAAGAACAATCTCTCAAGAATTTACAACTGCTGAACAAGGAACGGTTCAATTTGGAGATGTCATGGGCTCGGATCACAGCAAAGGCACAAATATTAAAGTATCGTTTCACCAAATAGGGCACAGTGCTGATGAAAAGGAAAGGTTAAATAGTTTAGATAATGGTTCATAAGCTATTATTGGCTGTTATAGCATTGGAGATACTGTCAGGGCTTTTAAGATTTATACATATCCTTACTTTAATTTCATAGCACTAGTAATATCACATAATCTAATTCCCCTGAGGAAGAGTGGCTGACAGTACAAACGCCAGTTGCCACAGTGAAATTACTTTGAAAATAGGGTTGGAAACCATTAAAATGTCAAGACGGTCACTTGTGCATAGCATGGCCGTCCGGAAAAATTGACAGTGTTTTCTGAAGACTAATAACAACACCAAAACTGTTTTGATTAGATGTAATTTGAGCCACTGTTGAATATAAGAAAATATGATTGTGTAAGATACTTACCCACATGTAGTGTTTATATTCCGGGTCCATAAATCAATGCCTGCAGGATTGCTTTAGCTGTCGGTGCGACGGTGTTTTCTCTACCAAGAGGATGCTACCTGCTGAACTAAGCGATGTCTTTTACTTTCGTTTGGTGCCACAGAACATTGTCAATTGAAGGTAAACAGAGATCTTTAAATTATCCCACACTCAATAATACTAGATTCAGGTGAAAACATAAAATTTATGGAACTTTCACATAGTTTTGCAGAGGATAAATCAGTCATGTAACGGAAAACAAAATGAGTGATAGATTTAACATCAGTTGGCCAAATATTGCAAGATACACCATAATGATTGATCCAAACAGGTTGAAACACGGATACGGAAATGTTGTCGGTCTATTGCAAAAAAGCACCCATTACAGAACCATTTGTTTCAGAAGAGAATTAGGATGTGATAAAAAATCACCATCGCTGAGATTAAGAGCGCCGCCAGAAACACTTGACTAGACGTTGCATAGGTTAAAAAGTAGGAATTTGAATGTGATCAATATTAAAGTCACCTAAAATAAAGGTTTATAATGATGCGGAAAAGGTAAATTGATTCTAACACACTTGATAATCAAAAATTTTGAACCAAGATTGGAGGCTTGTATAAACAACTGAAGAAAGATACCAAATATCAGAAATTTCGCAAACCCGCAAATTAACTAACATTGATGATCAAATTTATGAATATGCACAGGTTTCATGATTAGACATCAATGAATAATTCATCACCATGGTTCCGATCCTTTCTAAAATACAATAATCTGAGCGAATCAGTTCACCATCGCGAACTTGTACCATCCAGCCAAGATTCCAATAATACAGGTCATAGTTGTTCACCAAAAGTTCAGATTGAAAACACGTTTGTTTATTGAGTTTTCATGCTGAAGAACACAGCACGCTGGAAGAAAGCGCCATTCGACAACACATGAAGAATTGCCAACTGATCGAGACCCTATCATTCGGGACCTGATTGGGATGAATATCCCACCAAGTTCCATTTAGTAGCAGAATTGGTGTTAGTAGTTGTGTGGATTATACCAACTACGATGATCATGGTGAGTATATTGGTTCGCAACTGCTAAGACTTAACAATTATTTATATAAGATGCTGTTTCGTTGACTTCTGAGCCCTTTACGCCGATTTCAACGTATGTTAAGAGCGAGCATGATTCTCATTCTGAAGAATAACCCATCAGGTTACGAACTCCCCTCCGTTAGAGGGGCAACACCACTGAGTTGTTTTGAGTCCACAGTTTGATGTAGATAGAAACACCCCAAGTCCCTGTAAACGAATTCAGAGACGATCCGCAACTCAGTACGGATAAATAGTAGTAATTGCTTTACCAGTCATTTTCAAATCAATAAAAGGAGTAACATTTCAAAAGTAATTGCTTCCAGAGTTAGCAAAGAATTACAAGATTTTTAAGCAACTACTATAGAGATTAGCACTTGTTTGAAGCATAACAAACTAGACTTTACTAATGACTTGTAGACTTGTTATTTTTAAGATCTCAATGAGGAGCTTACGTATTTGCTAACACTTGTATGGAAGTTGTTACCCGCCATCATGATGAGTTTATGCATGGGTGAACATAGTGTACAATGACAGAATAAATCAGATGAAGTCAATCCAGATTGGAATTATTTTGGTTCACCTTGAAAATTTGAGCATAGCAGGTTGAAGATTTGTCGAAACCAGCAGAAATGGCGCATGGCATTCTCGTACAGTCGGGTTTTCATCCTTGAAGATGTTAGACCTGTTCATATGAACCAAACACCTTCATTTCTGCCTAACGCATCTGTTTTCGTTTGACTTTCATGTTTGCTATCTTTTCAAAAATTTGCTTCTCATCCATGGCTTTACCTGTGCTGGTAGTAACTGATTTGGTGTTATGCATTTGTTTTCATGTTCTTACCCGGTAACTGATCATCTTTTCTCGATTAGAACAGGGTACTTTGATTATACTAACGAACGTCTGTTCAAAGATTGCTCACTATTTGTACCTCCAATTCTTCGGCAGCATCCATGCTGCCAACACACGCCTCATATACAACCACCAGGCTAATCGAACACTCCATCATTGTTATGTACCCATAAGAATTGCTAACCCACCAAGCAACTGTTGCGCAATAAAGAAGAAGGTTATTTATATTTATGCAATTGCTAACTTGAGCTTATTGTTAAATAATTCGTTGGGCTGCTTGCTTTTACTAGACAAGCACTGTTAACTTTTATTTATCCACCAGTGTAGCACGACGAAGAGTGGTACCACCTGTAATATTTTTTGTTAACGCGTTCGCACCAGAGTTAAATGAATAAGAGTTCCTTATGCTAACAACTTTATTGATGTAAACCTATTGTATCTTGGGTCATTCATCAAAAGACAGAAAAGAATCGCACTACAGGACCCTGGAAAACATTTCCAAAATTACATTATGAAAGCCAATTTGTTGTTTCTGTATACTTAGGTTATTGAAACAGCAAAATAAATAAATACAATATGTAAACAAAAGGGGGCCCAGTTCTAAAATTGCAGTGGGCAGAGGTAGACAGACACGCTGAAAGTTCTGTGACGAGGTTGACGGAGCACGCAAACACCTCCCGAGTACAAAACAAAAATCTTATCATAGTGCATTCTTCATCAACGTACAGATCTGCTGACACGAATCAGGCCACCAAGACAACTTGTTTTATAAAGTACTTTTCTGTTTAAATGGCAGTTATCAGAGTATGCAGAATGAAACAGGACCACCCAACACTGGAGTTTTACACCATCATGAACTAATGAACATTGTCTTATAATTTAGACAAACTCTCAAATTCCTTTGGGACCCGGGAAGTTTTTCTCGCGAGACCGATATATTCAATGGATCGTAAACAATTGAATGGGACAGGAAACAGCGCCACGTGGAACGACTCCGCACCAACACGTACAGGTAAAACACCGTTCATAAAAATCATTATTAAATGTTAATAAATTGATTTACATAAAGGTACCTAACGCCATTCTCCAATCAGATTACAATATCGCAAATGACATACTTAATTATCTGATGAACACCGTATTGAAGCTTGCGATTAAACAGGCAGCCAGTGATCGGGAAAGCCGGCTAACCTTGGCTTTGTCCTACTAACGGCTTGAAGTTAACCTGACAGATCATGATGATCACCCTTCGTAAAAATTGGACAGAGAAAGCGGTGATCCTCGAAGTAGTAGATGGAGGCCGCCGTTGGCCAGTACAAATAGACACCCTCTTTCATTTATTCCAAATGTATGAAATTTCATAATTCAAATTTTATGTTGAGATTATGTTTGCTTGTTTGTACCTTTATTGACCTGTTTAACCTTACATACTGGGCAATATGTCTTTATTTGTTTCATATTTGCTATACGCTTATTTTGTACTTTTGTATTTTATAATGTATTTTTATATAGTTTGGTGCTTTATTGTCTATTTGGACAGAGCATTCAATTACCCCATATGGGTTTAAGGCAATAGATTCATCTATTCATTCATCTTATCTTATCTTATTTGCCAAAATAGCGCCTTTCATAACCACAATAGACAACAAATAAATAATAAAAATATATTATTTATTTTGATATATTTAAAACTTGTCTTGTGACAGTACATTATTGATATTCTAAAGAAACATAATGATCACTGATTGTAAAGTTGGGACAAGATGATTTCATCGGTTAGATTTCCATCCATGAGACAAAGACTCACATAAACTAAACAAAACCAGAGGTTTGCAGCAAATTGATTTGATACCGCAACCACTTACAGGGGCTATCAGAGCCGAAAATGATCATTACCTCGAATATAACGTAATAAAAGAGTAGTATACTTATTTAACCGGGAAAATTTTTGGAAATTTTCTTCACCATTATCAGGATTACGAATAAAGAAAAATAAATGCAAAATTCTTTTTCATCGGACATTGTTATTTTACCCGAGAAAAGAAACAAATGTAAAAATAGATTCCACAAAACAATCGTGAGATGATAGTTTTATGTAACCAACACTATAACATAGTAATTGAGTATATCTAATTATTGTTAAACTAAGTTTTCAAACTATTGTATGTGGTGGAATTCAAAATCCATTTTCACTGTTTATTTAGAACCAACAACTGGAACCAACGACACTCCGCCCACCAATTACTGCGCAACCACTACTTCTTGACAGCAATAACAGCCCCCTACAATTAATTTATAACAAGCTTCAAGATGCTTAACAACGACAATGTTTACCAATGTTCAGACCAATAATCCACCTCAGCACAGTTGAGACAGGTAAATTAATTCAATGATTACAGTATCAGCATAGAAGATATTGGGCGTTTCTCGATAAGATTAATCCTGCAGTTTAGTAACTAAAACACAATATTGTAAGTGAAATTGTTAACCATTAAATAAAATGTGTAAAGACAAAATTTCTAGAATCCGAAGACAACAGTCTGTAATCCTTACACAAGATGAAAATAACCTGTTAAACAGCCACCGTACTGAAGATCACATTATCCGGGTCCACGCAACAGCAGCCCCCAGCGGTGAACTACTTGTGCCCCGAGTTCGAGGCATTTTGGCGCCATAAAGATACATCCAACAGCAATGATGAAATAAATATTTATATAAACGAAATACTATCGCTGCTGCGCCGCATCTTTCTCCTCTTATCCACCCGTCATCGCTACGTTCTATGCTCGAATATTGCTGAATTTATTATTTTGTTAAACACCATAGAAGAAACCCTGCCCGTAACCGCCGCGAAATGCGAATGCACCAGCAAAGATCACGGCAACGGTGCGTCCGGTCGACATCAACTTAAATGGCGTCCTGCTGTGTAAGCGCGCCAGCCAGATACGCAAAGAAACGCCCGATAACCTTTGCATAATTACCGTAGCATCCTGTTGTGCACCAGTTGAATCGTAGCTGGGGCTGGTACGATTACCTTCCAGCGAATGGTGATATCAAGATGAAAGGAGGTAGTTCATACTATGCTGCATGGAATCAGGTTTTCTGATTAGAGAAAGTAAACCTTGTTGAAGTACAACCTGCATCCAGTGCAGTCAATCAAAGAAATTGTAATTTTTGCAACATTACTTCTACACCCCTGCTTTACGTGTTCAAGATGTTCTTTCCAAAGGCAACCAGCCACAAACCCCAGCTGAATCGTTGTTGGAATTATTATTTGCTTGTCCTCAAAACGATACCACCTCAGATAGAATAATTTTCTGGAAAGATCGATACCATCAAGACTGTTTTACATCATAGGAGTGTTACTTACAACTCGACCATTTGGCACTTTTAATTCACCCAATGTTAGCACCGCACTTTACCGGTACCAACACTGGCCTAACATCGCAACGCCAATTAGCAAACTTTTTTCAAGAATTATTTATCAGAGAAATAATGGGGGAAGGAGTTCTCAGTTGCTATGGACATGACTGGGCAGGTATCCTCAAACAATACTTGGCGGATTCAACAGTTAACATGAACCAGCCAGACCTGAAGGCACAACGAACCCGCAACCAAGTTTCAACCCTACCCCTTTACAGCCAGTCAACCGGAGAAAGCCCATGTTGATGGCAAACGATGTGTACGCAACCGATGATGTCACCGTTCCAGCTGTCAACCCGTTATAAATATCTTCAAACGGCAACAGCAGGGCGATACATGCTGTATACTAATAGCGATATCGCAGTTTTGCTTGCAGTAGCCACGAGAAACGATTCAAATGGAGTTATGCAATACGGAACCACCAATTGAGACTATGAAAGGATGCTCCGGATGGGTCGAAAATATAATTTACGAATAGAACGTTTCCCCTTGGGATCAAGATTTTGTAATATGCAGTTAAAGTCTCATTTATACATACATATCAGATAATCTAAACAAAATAAATGACGCAGACTTACATGTGAAGTTTACTTATAGGTAGTTGATGATGATTTTGCAAATAACCATCACTTCCTGCAAGTATTCACTTCGTGATCTTGTAACAATTCTATCTGAGTATATACAATTATCACCTGTGACTATGCACTTTAAAAGCTAGCACAGTCATTGTGAAAGCAACACAGAAGAAAGAGTCGTAGCAGTTTTACATGCTGCCCTCTGACTAAATGTATAATATCATCATCGAGATATGGTTCTGAAAAGAACCAATCGCACAACCCGGTGTATCTCTAACCTTCGTTAAGGGAGAAAGGTGTCTATGGAGAACCAATTTCTGGGCAACTACTTTTCTCATTATGAGCTGTAAAGATCATAGCCTGGAAAAGCACTGAAATAACTAGCCAACAGAGGGTACACAGATTCAGTAAACAATACACCGTCCCCCAGGATCGTATTGCTTTTATCTGCAACATTTGTATTCAATCTTACCATCCACCAACACCCACACCTTAATTGCTGTCGCTGATACGCCTCAGCGAGCAGGCAACTCAGCACAGCAGGTTGAAACACACACAACAAGAAACAATGCCACGCAGTGGCAATCCAATCACAACACATCACACAACAGTAGCACCAATCCGAACACTTCCCATTCTACACATAATCCCAGCAAATACTACTTAAGGAGTTGCATCGGCAAACCTCATTCTCCTAAAGAAGATTAGAGCAGGCTAATCGAAACGTTGAGAATAACCCGTGAAGTCCCTATGGTTCTCCCTGAACCATATTAACCCGTGAACTGTGGTTCTCCTGAACCATATTTCAGCGACAGTGCAGAGAAAATGAGTTGTTCGAAATTGGTTCTCCCTTGAACTTTTCACTTAACGAAGGTTGAGATACGAGTTGTGCGATACGGTTCTTTTCAGAACCTGTATCTCAGCTTCACGTTAGTTAGTTGAGATAAACACATGGTGTTACCGCAAACCAAAACGATATCGATATTCCACCATGCAAAGCCTCAAAACTTATATCATCAATTACACATGAATCTGCCTGTAATCAGACTGGTTTTCGGGATTATGTCACTTGTGATTTTGGGACATAAAGTTTGAGTTTTGATGCATTAGTCTATTGGCAGACTTATCGGCCCCAAATTCTCAAACTTGTTCGATAGCTGCACAGCGATATAGCCCATAATAGCGATATAAGTGCTTTATTTCCAAATTCTACGGTACACGTGTTTCAAGAATTGTTTGTATTCTTCTTCTAGTATTCATTCCTAAATCAAAGGGGTTTCACAAGAAATCATTTTTAACTGCACAACAGAGTGGGTGATTTAGAAGAAAATAACTTTCATAGAAACATATTTTCTTTGTTGAGTATGTATTTAGGTCTTTTAGACACTTTAAGTGCTTTCAACCCTATGATATTTTTTATTGTTGGATTACGCTTCTAGTAAGTTTAAAAAATTGCTGTTTTTTTTCCTTTCTGAACTATTTTTCTCTGGACCTGACCTTGACCCTCACTTTATCATAGATGGTTTCTAATGTGTTGCGTAGTTTATCCGCCTTCCTGATTGATCACTACAATGCTTTTACTCAGCATGCTAAAACCATTGTACAATGATCGTTTCAAGGTTTGTCTCTACTTTCGTCTTGTTTTGAATAATGAATAATACAATCTTTAACAGTCTTTCGTTTTGAACTGACAGATAATTGAAGTGATAAGTCTTGTATATATGAATTCATTTATTTCATCATTTTAAAGAGCTGTTAAATGAACATCTGGGTCCTCTCTACTGTCATTAGGATAATTTTCAATGAGATAGCTTGATGGTCAGTGCCTCCCAGCCAAGGCTCATTCTGGGTTCCCCATTCAGAATTTTTTGAAAATAGCCCCCATTTGAGGCTGCAGGTTGCCAAAATGCACAAGTATTGATGCCCCTAGAAAAGTAGTAACTTCTAGTTTCTTCTGGAAAATTGGACCCTAATGGTCCAATTTCGTTACGCCACTGACCGCAGCAGAACTCTTCCGATTGTCTGTGAAGAAACTCACAGGCAACTCTGGCGATTCGACTCCCATTTACCAGTGCAGACGTTTTAACCGCGACCACCGAGCTTGCTCGACGACTGATAGAATCCTATATAGCAGCGGGTTCATACATACATTAAGATTGATGACATTCTTGTGTTGGGTGATAAAACAATTGATTTGATTTTCCTTATTTTGAAGTAACAATCAGCGTTCCGGAATACAATTTTTTCTCACCATGGTCTAGAGGATGAGGTATGACCCATGAGATTTTTATGATAATTAACTCTGTTGGATGCAAAAGTCATGTTCACAATCTGCTGAGATGAAGATATGACCATGAAATTTGTACGACATTTAACTTAACTTCTTAGTGTTCACATTCCATTACATGAATGTATCGCCATCATGTGCACAAGGAGGAAGTATGACGTTGTAAAATTCATCCGATGTAGGACGCATGGTTTACCCTCATTTGAACCGGATATCGGCTCGAAATATTTATCTAAAATAAAGATGAGTTTCACACTTGACTAATTTACTTATTTCCATCTTGTAAATAATTCTACAATTTTAAAGGACGTTACATTGCATACATTGTTGGAACTGCGCAAACAGCGCTGTTGCCAAATAGTGGTAACTTGGTATTTATTTGAATATAATATTTTCATCAGAATGAAAATAACCCTAGGATGTCTTGTAAATATTGAGAAATAATAACAACAAAAACAGATGAGACTTCCAGCAGTACCGGTATGTAGCTGACAGCTGCGGTATTGCACAGTATGTATAACACGTACCAGCTAGCCTCTGCCTCGCTTGCGCGCCCAGCCCAGCGAAACATCAAGTATGACTTTTGTACACAACGACCTTATACCTCATGATTGCTTGTGCCAAATGTTGGTACAATAAATCACGTGACCTGTGTTTTTCCCAAATTATATAAAGTCCCTTTAATGGTATGTCGATCTGAAAGAATTTCACAAATCAAAGCGTGTGATTCACAACAATTGAATTGTGACTGTACATGTATAGATCCAGGAAGGCCAGCTCCATGCATATACCTCTATACGGAAGGACTACATTTCAGGGTAAAATTAAGAATGTTTCAGTCATAGTGCCCATTACGAGTTGAAGAATCCGTGTTTGAACTTTCGTGTGATTTGTACTCTGTTAGCGATGATGACGGGTGAACTTATAGTTTCTTCATGAAGGCGCAAACCAAGGTTCGTGTAAGGGCTTAATAGTTTGGCTGATTGAAACAGTAGACATTTTGTGGACTACCAGTTCCTTACAGCATCCAGGCTGCAGAGGAACCTTCATCTTCCTTGGCCATTCAACGTGTACAACCTTGCTGATCGACTCGGGACTGCTGCCGCATCGTCTTCCACCAATCTTCTACCATCCACCCCAGGATTGAGTCCTGGAGGCATGACGTCCCATACCATTTGATCACGCGCTTACCCAACATGGGTCTTTTATTATCTCTTCTTTATCCCGAGGACATAGGGGCCACTATACAGACGGTCACAATCATGTTCCTGATCTTTCTGTATGCAGTGCTGCTAACTCACCGTATCTCCTCTTTTGTTGAGGGTCAGCATGGTTGTGTTTTTGGTGCAATACAAGTAACCCTTTCTTCAGATAACTCCTTCAGTAATTACCCGCTTATAAACTTAATGAATTATAATATAAAACATATACTTGATGTGAGTTGTCGAACTAAATATCACGAGAAATGATTCCGTCTGACATGCTGGAATCGTTTAGAAAAAGTGATATTATGAATTACAAATTATAACCCCCAAAAATGTGATGGTTTATCATAAATCACTATGAAAGATTAAGAAACTTATCTTAATACATAGTATGCAGGTAAAATAATTGTGTACGTTTTGGTGACTAAAAATACATATATTTTCATTCAAGATATCGTCAGTGTTTTTACTATTGTACCGGCTTTTTTCACAACTTTTTTGTTTTCAACAGAACATTGGTTATTAGTCATTTAAAAAAAAGGAAAACAAATCTTTGAAATTACATATTTCACAAAATAACTGCAAGCTTGGTTCAACAATATAATAAAGTAACTAATTAAATAATGACGGGACTCACCGTGTATTAATTTCACCGAGCCCTACTATAAAACCATTCTTTTCGCGATTATTTTGAGAAATGTTTCAAGTATACTTGTTTTCATCAAAGGTGTATCACTAGTGTTTTACAGGCAATTTCCAGAACTTAGTTTTAATTGAAACGTTGATAATTTCCAGTAAGAAAAATATGTGTAATTTTAAAGCATTTGTTTTCTGTTCCTCATGTAAAATTGCAATGTTACAATGAAAATGAAAAATTTACGTATTAAAAATAACGAAAACACGGGCAACATCTTTACGCTAACTAGGTTGTGTGGTTCACGAGAAGTAGATTTTTAGTATTCATTCTTACGTGGAATTTCAACGGGAAAGAGTACGGTACTCATTAAACTAAGTAAGTTTTTCATTAAAATTGGAAGAAAACAATTATTTTATAACTATCAATCCTATTGCTTCCCTTTTAAAGAGAAAAAACAATTACCCAGCAATTTTGAATTCGTTCGCTTGGAAAACTATTCTGCTGAGCTCAATGAATGGGGCCTATGCCATTTTAATATGTATCTGCTGTTATATTTAAGTAATTTTTTTCATTCTCTACTAAGACCCTAGTGTCCTAGGATGCTTTACACATCAATTATTGAAATAACCTGTTTTGCTTTTGTAGATTGATATTCACGAATCACCTCTACAGAATAGGTTTGAGTTTCCCAGACACAAAATGTATCGCCCGTTTTGTTCGCTAGTTCGCTAGTTTACTGCATGTAGACAGACATATTTCACAAAAAATGTGAGAAGCATGCTAGCTTTTTCAGTATTATCTCACGAAAATGATTCATATTATAAATTCATTTGGACACTTAATTACTGTTAAAACAAGCTTCTAAAAACAAATTGTGACAAATCTAATTTCAGAGTATTTTTTTTCCTTTTAAAAGGAAAATTAACCGATAAACACCGCCAGTGCACACTTATTTAAAATGTTCATAAATAAATCTTTGTAACCTGTAGAACGTTTCATTTTCGTTTGTGTCGTTCATGAGAAAATAGTGAAAATGCATTCACAAATGTCACATTTCTTCTGTATAAAGAAAACAGACATTTTACTCAAACGATGTATTTGGAAACAGAATATTCGCCTCGTGCATATTGGAGCCCTCTAGCGGTGAAATTACACATTACACTGAAATATCACCAGGAAAAACACAGCTATAGGCTGTTCACAACAAAATGAAACACACGCTTTTATTGCGTAAATTTTCTATTCGTGTATGTGAAATTCTTAAAGGGACAATATGTCCTAGTTTTAGATGAACTCAGTGACGGAAAATAATACTGCACTAGCGCGCGTTGGCCTAACTGGGAATTATGCAGCCATTGGCTCATTATTTTATCCATAAGCCACAGTAATATGATCTTATCATGCCCTACTATCTAGATCAGCGCGTGCTTATGGGGTATCACTTTCAGTCACCAAGTTCATCTTAAACAAGGACACGGATTCCATGCCCCGTCGAAAGTCTGCTCTGATCGTGACGATGCTATCCCTGTATCATTGGTAATGGTAAAATTCCAAATTCCATTTGCACTATTTAGCACTACGATCAACAACTGAACCAACAAGAAGTCTTCCCACCACTACAATGCTGGTTATGACGACTTTTGACAGAACAACTACCCCCTACAACAAGAGTAGCAAGGTTTCAAGAGCGCCATCACCGACAAGGTTTACTACCATAAAGGCGTCTGGGACTAACAGTCCACTATCAGCACAGATGGAGACAGGTAAATTAATGGTTACAGCATTTCAACTTTAGGAAGATATTTGGACCTTGGGGCTTTGCGAAGAAAGGATATAGTAATGAAGATGGTTGGCATTCTGCGTTTCATTATTTTGAAATAAAAACTGAAGGTGTTCCAGATCCCGGTTGCTGTGCCTACCTCTGTATATTAATGTATAAATAAAAGATCTGCTTATATAATTGGGAGTTCATCAGTAACCAAATGGTCGAATGTTAACCTAAAACTTGCTTGGTATAAAGCTTATCAATATCCCCTATTAATATCATTCTTTACTCAACTCTTCACACTATAAGTAAGTTTTAAATTTTCGCTTGGGAAAACTATTCTAAGCTCAATGAATGGGGGCCTATGCCATTTTTATGTATCTGCTGTTATATTTAAGTTATTTTGTTCATTCTCTGTTAAGCCCCTGGTTACTTAGGATGCTTCAAAGATAAAATCGTCAGTCGTGCCCTTGAAACTGATGTAACAGAATATAGACTGTCCCTGAATGGTTGCTTTCAGATACTGTCTGGAAGCACTACCAGACGCGTAATATAAATATGCTGGACTTGAATATGGAAACGAATGCTTTTGTGGAAACAATGAGAACTGGCAACAAGCATGGGCGAGCACAGGACTCTGATTGTCGTCAGTATCAATGTCAAGGAAAACTCAAACCAGTTCTGTGGAAGTGATTGGCGAATATCAATCTACAAAAGTAAGACAGGTTATTTGAATACTGATGTTTGTAAGGATTGATCCTGAACAAAATGCCATGATCGTGAATTCCTCAAACAGTATTGTTGTACATGACATAAAATAGTGAAAGAAAAATGTACAGCGCCTCAATCATCATATGGAAAAATAAAGTAACTAGAACAGTTTATTTTCTATAAAAAAGGGCAGCAAATATTTTATTAATAAATGCTCAATACAGTAACGACAATCTGATTGGATGAACAGTAACCACGTGGGGGTATGGGCGTCGTTCGGTGGGAACGGAGGGACATGTCCCCTCCACCTTTTAGAGTGTGGGACTGTATATCAATTCCCCACCCCCCATCAAACACATACTTGTTGATGTCCATTAAATAAATTAAAATAAAATAAAAAATAAAACAAAAACAAAAACATGTTAGCCTATCCCGACTACTGACGAGTAGGCTGTACCATTGTTCTTGTAACACCAACAATATTAATAAAGCGATCAGAATGCACCACAGAACGTCCAGAGTCGAACATTTTTCGAGCCGAATCTACAATCCTGGACATCGACAGACTTGTTGGGATACTGGAAACAAATCGACCACCATTTTCCCCATCTATTGGCGTCGATCGGTTTTAAGATTTGAGGCCAATTGGGGGACACGCATTTTCCACTTTTTAGGGGGCGGCAACAGTATGTCAATATTTATACCTACTATTTTGATGGCCTATAAAAATCATGACCAAAAAATATTTAAGTAGGCCTACCCCCTGAATCCTGAAAAATATTCTACAGTTTTCATGCAACCCCATAAATGTAATAGAGGTCGTCATAAAGCACTCCTAACGTACTGCTGAACATCATTAGCCAGAATACTTCACTAACTTGAAAGCTCCCACATTGCATAAGAGAGCACATAGAACCAACACATTTCCGGGCCCTTTAGTGGGCCCCAGAAGCTCGGTTCGAGCTGGACTTAAAAAAGGTGTTATTTTACTTCAAGAAAAAAAATCAACTCGCAGTTGTTTTGCCCCCAAAATGATGTCTAAGACAAAAAGCAGAGTGAGGCTGTGTGATCCAGGGTGCATCCTAATATTTGCCAAATCCAGGATCCGACACTACCTGCAAGGTCCCTCCACTTTTAAGTTTAGCGATCGACGAATTGTTTTATTCGAAAGTAAAAGTAGCACCCGGTAATTTTTTTTCCCGTAAAATATTTCGACTGGGGTTACAGAACTTCCCCTACCACTTTTAGACAAACTCGGTGTCAAATATTTCGCGGTATTATTTTTATCATTGAAACAAATAAAATATACATATAAAAACGGGCCCCGGGGAGAGGGCGATAGCCCTGTGGGAGGGGTGATAGCCCTGTGAACGAGGTTGACGGAGCACGGGGAGGGTCATGGGGTCAATGTGGGGGACGGTGTCGTTCATTGGTCCAGCTCCCTATTTACCTACTACCCCAATCGTAACTGGAAATATGATAAAGTCACTCAATTATAATGCGAAGATAAGCACAGTGGCGTGAGTACCCCAATAGAGACCATCTTTATTTATAGTGTATTCTTCATTCTCAACGTATGATCTGTTGGCAGGAATTAGCATACCTAAAGACAATTTGTTTTATATAACAATCACAAGTAAGACTAATTGCGGTGACACCATGTGGAATCTCAATTGAGTAGTAATTAGTTCTGAAAAGAACTGGAGGTACAGCTCGACGTTTCGATCAGTATGCTTTCACAATGGACCATGTTTAACTATTTAAACAATTTTGCATGGACCGGTCACGAGTGATAATTTATATACTCGGAATTGTATTAAACAAACCCGATAGACCTGTTACAAAAAAGAAAACAAGTTCTGGTAGAGGATTATTTACAGGAAATGATATAAGTTGTTACAGAAATCATCATCAACCTTTATACTATAAGTAAGCTTCATGTAAGTATGCATTCATTTATTTTGTTTTAGATTACCAATAGTGTATAAAAGTAGGGGCTTTAATGCATGACCCACAAAATCACGATCAACAGGGGAAACGAACAGAGAGGGCGCTATTTATTTTTTCACAAGTTCTACCTTCCTCAGGTCTATGACCCTGATGTCAAATTAGGATACGTTAAAGGTTGAACATATTATTATTAAAGAGATGTTAATGGACGGGTTGTACAAAAATAACCAAATGGACTCAAATTTTCATTTAAAACGTACTTACATTTTAAAGCTGGTGATGGTATGAATCTTCCATAGAAATAATTTTGTCTGAGGTGATGTCATTTGAAAGCAAAGTGAAATATTTTCCAGAGTACTCTTTCCTAAATTCAGTATGAGAATTAATACAAATAATCTAAATGCGTCATTCAGTATTTCCTCGTTTACGACACGACATAATAATAATAAGCTGAATCTTTCACATGTTGGTTGTTTCCTGTATATATTTATTCAAATAGAGTAAGCATACATGTAGAATGAATTTTGCCAAATTGCACTTTCCCTTTAAGCTCAAAGTACAGACCGCTTGATGTGTTGTAGTCAATTCGAACTGATAATATTTACAAGAAAACTAAAGAAACAAATATTTAATGCATACACGCCACCGCACAAGTTAAACTTACGACGTGTTGCTGCTGTTGTGTTGCCCTAGTACCTGTTTGTACACAAGTATACCCTCCATTTGTCCCTCCGTATTGTGACCTTTGTCTCGCAACAGTCTCTAGTCTGTGTTTGTCTGTCAGAAGGTTAGGGCACACAAACGTTTGCTTCATCCGAGCCTAAAATGTTGTCAGAACTGTATAATTAGGTGTTCGGGTATGCACCCGAAACACCTCTTCTTCTTCTTCTTCTTCTTCTTCTTCTTCTTCTTCTTCTTCTTCTTCTTCTTCTTCTTCTTCTTCTTCTTCTTCTTCTTCTTCTTCTTCTTCTTCTTCTTCTTCTTCTTCTTCTTCTTCTTCTTCTTCTTCTTCTTCTTCTTCTTCTTCTTCTTCTTCTTCTTCTCCGGATAGATTGTCTACAAAAAAACACATACTTGCAAACTTCACATGAACTTCAAACTTGGCATATACTTAGAACTTAACACGTAGATGAAACATAATTTGTGACGTCATGATTAGGTCATCAGATATCGAATTACGATAATTCAAAGTTTAATAATAAAAAAAAATCATATCGAGGGATCTGAAAAATCAATAAAATTACTGATTTAGTCGGGGAAAAATATGTAGTTTATCATGAGTGTAAAGAGTGTGAAATATGTGACATTAGAGACGAGGATATGTTTGAGTTTGATATTTATTTGTACTGAAAACACGACATTTTTGTAAAAAAAGAAACACACTTTTCGTGAAAATTAACGCGCAATCTGTTATTTCCACTACGTCCGCAATACTCAATCGACTGGGCGGGGCATATAAAACAGTACGGCCGGCGGAACGGTAATAGTGTATGTCGCCCTCAATCGGCAGAAACAGATACTGAAATATTGTTTAAACGTCCATTTTAGCGAGTGCTACGGTTATATTTACTGATTTACTCAGAAAGAAATTGTATTTTTATGAAAATAAGAGTGTGAAATATGTGATATTACTGATGAACTCGTGCCAACTCGTACTCCAACCAACTCGTACTTCAACCAACTCGTACTCTGACAAACTCGTACTCCAACCAGCTCGTACTCCAACCAACTCGTAGTCGTACGTGCACATGTACAATACAATCGACGGTGTTTGCGTGTGGTGCCCACACAAATTCTTTTTTTCTACGAAATTGAGGGAGTGTAAATGGATCGCCAACATAGTCATAAAGGGTAGGTATCTTGAATTTAATTGTTAAGAGGATTTCTGTATTTATCTTCGTGTTTTATACAAGAAAAGCTTTTTTAAGCGTTGGTTGGCTGGTGGTAACGTTAAACTTATGTAGTTGCATTGTGCTCTGTTTAGTGTTTAACTTAACGTTAACGTTAGTTATGTGAACATACTTTGGACAGTAAACAACTCCCCTCTTTTCAAAACAAAATATGAACAGATGTCACTAAAATGTATTTAGAAGAATGTAAATAAGGATAGGAAAATTCAGTTCTTTAGGTTATGGCAATTTTTCAGTTGAAATTTTATGCCATATTTTGTAATTTATGTTTTCTCCAAAAAATCTTCAGTTTGTGCAGCAAATTAATGTCAAGTAGTGATTGTTTACTGCACTTTCCTTAATTTGTTACCCTTCTTAGATACAAATCAACTTACATAGACAATTATTTCACAGGAAAATGCACAATATTCATGACACAATACATGTACTTGTATAAGTTGTTAGTCCTGCTCCCTGGGGAGGCCTCTCTCAGACATCTCTCACATGAAATTATGAGACTCGGCAATTTCCTTAAATACCTTTCTCTTTTGATGTGAGTTTCATGCAAGAACATTTCTTTAATTTATTACACATTGTCAAGAATAATTGTGTGCAATTTTGAAAACAACCAATGCCCTTTTCAATTTCAATGGTCCAGCTACTCCAAAATTATACACTGTTTTCCCCATTCATATTATAAATTAGAACTTCTCTGAATTTTCAAATACTTTATTCTTGGTCCATGTAGGCCTACTTGTAAAACCTTCTTACTATTTTGTACAGCATGTTCACTGTGATGTATTATTTTCCTCATTCACATAAATTAGAACTTCTCTGAAATTTCAAATACTTTATTCTTGGTCCATGTACTTATAAAACTTTCCTATTTTTTTTTTACAGCATGTTGACTCCAATACATCATGGCTCAGACTAAGTTCCAGCCTACAGCACCCCGAGACAGCGTTGACACCACATCCAAATGCAGTATCGTAACTGTTCAAGTCATCAACAATCTTCAGTTTGTAGGCTACATGATGGCATGGTTTAACGTCTTACGTTAACAGATCATTTGAGAATCCGTGCACAATTAATGGAAGTGGTCTTCATTACTTGGTTTCGTTTGAATGTACGTAAACTTTCACATTTTTTATAGATGTATGTTCATTTTAGTATAATTTTATAGATATTGATTACATAAAACCATGGTTAACGTTAAAAACCTTAGTGTGGCAATGGTATCACATGTGCCGTGCCTGGAGTGAAACAGGTCAACTCGTATGCGTGCTCGTACTTCTACCAATTCACACTTATTTTGGTCAACTCAACCCGGAAAAATATTTATTACTGAATATTTACTGGCATGCGTACGGGTTGACATCCGGTGGAGTACGCGTTGGTAGAAGTACAAGTTAATTTAGCTACACTATAGTGTCTGTAGTTCCTCATAATACTAGTAGTACTTATGTCCTGTGGTGATGGCTGCATTGCAGTTTACTTTATACTAAATTTCCTCACTAAAGTAGACCAGAAACAAATATCAAAGACACCTTTTATTGAGATAATGAAACAGTCACATCATGGAGGAAGGAAGACGTCACATGTAGTTCTATTCCATTGTAAAACCTAACTTAAAGGCATTGTTCTGAAGGGGATCATTTTTCTGAGTTACATCAATCCATCATCCTGATAATAACATATAAGGGCATTCTAAGTTATGTGTTTTGTTAGCATGACCCATTATTCTTCGTCCTCTTTGAAAACATTTAATATTGTTTTACATGATTCGTTTATATTTCAGATCAACGATATCCATTTGTGCTACTGCTACAAGGTGTGTTAGCGTCTCGTGTAACTTTGTGATCCAATAGTCCAGCATTTGAAGTTCATTCATTCATCAAAGGAGTTAACGTATTATTCAAATTATTTTATATGGACTTATCCTATTCTGGGCAGTCTTTACCCTCAAAGGAATTGTTTTTTCAGGACCTCAAGACACATCTAGGTCTTTCTAGAATTTCTTTAACATGTTAGGAACAAAATAGTACTGAGGAATTCTTATTATTTTTGACTGGACCCAAACATCCTCGCAAATGTAATTATTAAGCAATATCTGTTGGTGATCTAGTAAAATGTATATTGCCGACAGTGAATCACTGGCAGTTGGGCCATATAAACATAGTAAACATACCCCCCCCCCCCAATCTTCATTGCATGGGTGTGTCAGCCTTGGAATACCTTTTGCCAGATCACCCAATTAAAGTTCCTATTTATTTGTATGCTCGCATTGGGATAGTACTGACCATCAATCCCATAAACACAATTGGTTAAACAGACAGTATCGTCACGATCAGAACAGACTTTCTACAAACGGGCATGGAATTGGTGTCCTAGTTTAAGACGAACATATAGTGACTAAAAATTACTGGCTCATTTATGCAGCAGCAACGCGAATATGACCTTATCATGTGAGTATTATTTTCAGTCACTGAGTTAAACTAGAACTTGAACTCTGATTCCATGCCCTGTTGATCGTGAAGATATTGCCACCTTTAAACAATAAGTTTAACATTACTATTTAGGAAAATGTATTTTCAACAGTTAATGACACATAAATACATATACATGTAACAATCAGAAGATCATATTTCAGTACTGTTTGTTTCTTTTTATTTTACAGTTATCCTTCAAATTACATTGTGCTGTCTCTTCCCTATAAGTATTGTTTTAAAAAACTGAACCAAACATTTAAATATTATAACACTTGATCGAATTTGTCATTGTATTGTACAAGACCTGCACACACCTCCCCTCGGGGCCAAAAATGTGTAATGATAAAGCTGTGATGATACAGTATTTAATTCTACCACAACGTAATTAGCGTAACAGCTCTGTATTCGTCCAAAGGACAAACACCTGATGTCGTACAGATTGTTAATTGTCAAAAAATATTTACAAAAAGGTGACCCCACTTTGACCTTTACGTACTGTCCAAACCGGAAGTCAAAGTTTAATATTTAAAACAATCATATCTCAGCAACCACAAGAGGTAAATTCACAATTTTTGCACCATTGTACAGATCGTTAATTGTCAAAAATATTTACAAAAAGGTGACCCCATTTTTACCTTACTTCCTGTCCAAACCGGAAGTGAAAGTTTAATATTTAAAAAATCATATCTCAACAACCATAAGAGGGAAATTCACAATTTCTGCACCATTGTACAGATCGTTAATTGTCAAAAAATATTTACAAAAAGGTGACCCCAATTTGACCTTACTTCCTGTACAAACCGGAAGTCAAAGTTTAATATTTAAAAAAATCATATCTCAACAACCACAAGAGGTAAATTGACATTTTGTGCACCATTGTACAGATCGTTAATTGTCGAAAAATATTTACACAAAGGTGACCCTAATTTGACCTTACTTCCTGTCCAAACCGGAAGTCAAAATTTAATATTTATGATCGATGTATGTAAAACCATCCGGTGAACAATAAAGATTCATTGGCCAGTTTATAAAAAAAAAATCAGAAATATTTTGAAATTTCAGGGTAATTAACATATGTTGGTCTTGAAATTCCCTTGTAACCTTGTTGAGGATCTTCTAGGTGTAGTCTGAAGAGAAGTTTTATTCGATCATTATCATTCTTTTATTATAACATTGCATTTGAAATGAAGTTTGAATTTGGTGTAGGGCCTAATGTGATTAAGTTCAAATTATTGAAATGGACTTCAAACAAATCATCGTTGGTAACCACATCATATTTTACAGGGTACTCTTTAATATGAAAAAAACATAATAATACAAAGTTTCTTTAAAAAACATTCTGACGTCATCATCACTGCCCTGATAAAACTCGAACACCTATGTGTTTGTAATATAACAAACACTTAAGTCTAGTTAATAATTATAATTATGTTTCACATGATGTCACCGCAAACGGTATTTTCTTATCCTTTGCACCATGCAAAGCTACAAGCATTACTTATAACTATGTTTTCGATCTATTTCGTTGCATTTTTTCAGTGTTATAATGTTTAATTCTTGATCTAAATTTTTAAATTTATATTTAACCGCATTTTAATATAAATGATGTACATAACATGTAATGCAAGGGCCATCAGTGAAATAAATGTGAATGAAAAAAATATGCATTGGCCTATTAAAATACCTATTCTAAGAATGGAGATGTCCAGATTCAATTCAATTCCATTCAATTGAAATTCAATTAAAATTAAAATTCAATTAAAATTCAAAATTCAATTAAGTTCAATTCGACATGTACTTCCATAATGGAACACAAAAATATATAAATCTGTGCATACAATACTGAAGGAGATTAAGGAAATCTACATGCAAGAACAGCAAATTGTCCAGAAAAGTAAACAAAAAGCAATTATGAGTCATAATCAAAAGACCTACGTATGGCTTTTGTAGAAATATCTGTATTGTAATTGACGATTCAAGGGACGGGAGACTTAACAGACGAGACAAACGAAACAAAGAATAGAAACTATGACAATCGGAAAGACATATATACTGAGACGCAATAGAAACTTACCACTTTTTCGACCTTAAATTATCAGTAATCACAATGCACAAATGTAATTATGTGCACTTATTTTGGCAAGTCAGTGTACCCCCTACAGACAAATCGGTCACACATGGTCACGTGACCTTTGAGTCGTTCTCTTCATGGCCCAGGTGCGTAACACCTGGTTTGACCATCAGCGATTGCTTAAGGGGTATGTGATGATTTTAATTAGCAGCACGTGAAGTCTTATTTTGAACCATTACAATTTTATGCTATTCCAAAACAAGTGGTAAGTTTCTATTGCGTCTCAGTATAAGTATATATTATACAGTGTGTATTGTACACATGAAAAAGGAAAACATTCAATCAATCATATTTAATGATTGAGCGAACACTGATCTGCAGTAGCCAAAGAAAATAAAGTAAGGATTGATATATGGTGTGCTTTCTATTCATAAATTATAGGTAAAACTTTGAAATGGTTTCTCCTGATGACGATCAGAGCATACTGATCGAAACGCCGAGTTGTAACCTCCAGATCTTTTTAGAACTAATCACCACTCAATAGAGATATTTCACATGGTGTCACCGCAGTTAGTCTTACTTATTCATAAATTATATTTTCGACCCATCCGGGCTGTCCTTTCATAGTCAGTGGTGGTTCAGGTATTGCCTGTTCATTTGAATCGTTTCTCGTAGCTTCTGGCTCGACTGGAAATATTGCAGTAGTCACATACAGCGTATTGTCAACCCCCTCAGTTTCTTGTCCGTTTGAAGATGACCCCATTACAAGGTTGATGACTGGAACAGTGACATCATCGGGATTTGTGTACACGTCATCAGCTGTGAACTTTGTCCAGTTGACTTGGCTGTAAAGGGGTAGAGTTGAAGCTTCGTTGAGTCCCGTTGTGCCTTCAGCATCTGTCTGGTTCGTGTTAACTGTTAACCCATAAGTATTATTTGAGATACTTAACCCAATCGCATCCATGGCAACATCTGAAGACTCCTTCCCCGTGTTTCCTCTGAACAAAATAATTGTAGAAAAGGGTTGCTAATTTTTGTTGTGATATTACAGTAAAAGTCCAAGGTATAAAATCATTTGGGTAATTCAAAAAAATGCCAAATGGTCGAATTGTAAATTCATGATGATGTAAAACGGATAATAGTATCAATCTTTCCAAGAAATGATTCTGTCTTAGGTGTTGTCTTTTTGTGGAATAATTTTCAGCAAAGATTGCTGGAGTTGGTGCTATTTTTTGACAAATCTTTAAGTTGGAATTGACACTTGACTTACTGATTTGTAAACATGTTGTAATTTGCATGTTGAATAATCTTGCAGAAAAAAACTCTTGATACATGTAAGGGGGAGGGGAGTAGCCGTGAGTTAGAACGAAAGGATTAAACAAAAATATTCTACAAAAACTGCATTTTATTTTTGAATAACATTTTTCTTGGCTTTATTTTGAGTTCTACTCCAACAAATTTTACTTTCCCTTAAAAGAAAACCTGATTTTCATACCAGCAAAATAACTGGTCGGGACATAAAGCGCCTACCTTTTCCTCCGGAACAATATTATAATCGCTAGGAGAAAAATCAGTGCCGCTAGCACCCCAACTACGATTCCAACTATGGTCCCTGTAAGATATAATTATGCATTCAAAATTTATTATTAGCATGATTACTTCGTCGCATAGCTGACGAATCGGCTAGTATTTTGGCGCTTTTGCGATATACTGTTTTAAATCATTTATTTAGGCCTACATGGTTTTTGAGAGCAGTAATCATTCAAGTAACGAATCAGCTCAATCTATAAAATTATTAGACAATTACTTTCTCACGAATAAGTCGAAATTTGACGTTAATACTTAAACTATACTCTGTCCTTCAGTGTTGTAGGTCTCGAGACCGTCTCGAGACCTTTTTTGCCGGTCTTGGTCTCGGTCTCGGTCTCGCCCTATAAAAGTCTCGTTCTCGGAAGGGCTGGTCTCGGTCTCGAATGGGCAGGTCTCGGTCTCGAAATGCATGGTCTCGGTCTTGGTCTCGGTCTCGGATGCCTTGGTCTCGGTCTCGGACAAGCTGGTCTCGACTACAACACTGCTGTCCTTACTGTTGGTACTTATACTGTTTATAATGCAGTTATGTTTCCATGAAGCCTGTTTTTAACACACGTAGCATACTGCGCGTATATTCCAGCTGGATTTTTATGTCAAAATTGATTTTATTGGCTACCTTTGTCAATCTTGATATATGCTGAATTTAAAAAAGTCTTCATTTATTACCTTATCTTTTCCTCAAAAAGCTCACAGCCCCAAATATCTTCCTAAACTGAAATGATGTAATTATTAATTTACCTGTCTCCAACTGTGCTAACAGTGGACTGTTAGTCCCAGACGCTGTCGATGGTGGCGCTCTTGGAGCGTTGTTACTCGTGGTCGTCGGTTCAGTTGTTGGTTCTAGGGCTAAAAAGTGCAAATGGAGTTTGGAATTTCACCATTACCAATGATATACCGTTCAGAAGCTTGCTTTAACAGTAATTTGTCCAAATTAATTTATGATATGAATTGCTTTTGTGACATAATACTGTAAAAACTCTCACGATTAGTTTCTGAAATGTGTTTTTTACATTTATTTATTTTTCCTCAGGTATTTATTTATTTGTCCTCAGGTAAAATACCAATGTCCGACGAAAAAGAATATTACCGGTAAAATAGCGAGAAAATGGGCGACACCATTTTTTAAGAGAAGCTACATCATTGTTATGTTGACAAAATGGCATCTATGAGTACAATTACTTTCTTTGAATCAAGATATATTAAACAACAACGAACCTGTGAAAGTTTCAGCTAATTACGTGATTGCATTCACAAGAAAATAGTGAAAAGGCAAACACCTCCGTATCAGGCGAACAGCCAGAAATGTGTCAATGGAAGGGCAGCGACGTTGTTAATTTTTTTTTTTTAAATAGCCCCAATAAATGTTTTGATTGAGGTCATAGATCGAACAGCTATACCCCATCATTATTTTGTCATAACAGGGCCTTTTTGTCTGTTAAGGTAATTTCAATGATGATAAATAGTTTTCCTAACTTTACACTCAGTATGTTTTTTTTTTAAGTTGTGATCATTTATGTTTTGCTTTTAGAATATCAATAATGCACCGTCCCAAGAAGACATTTTTGCAAACGTTATAATCCAAATTGTTTTTGCCTGGTACATGTACAGTTTGACAGAGGGCGCTATTTTGTAAACAAAATTAGTGATGTCAAGTGTCGTCCTCTATGCTCCATCTCATCGACAATGTCCATGATGTCATTTGTGTATTGTAAACACTGAATGCCAATTAAAATTTACAACACATGTAAATAAATGTTAACATTTAACTAATTGTTTTGATGAACAGTGTTTTACCTGTACATGTTGGCATGGAGTCGTTCCATGTGGCGCCGTTTCCTGTGTCCACGCATTCGATTGCTTGTGATCCATTAAAAATATATCCAGTCTCGCAGGAAAAACTTACACGAGTCCCGATGAACTTGAACTGTTCTAAATTATAAGACAGTGTTCGTGGATTCATGATGGTGTGGGCTCCATTGGTGGGTGGTCCTATTTCATTACTGCATACTCCTTGGGAAACTGCCATTTAAAAACAGAAAAGTAGTTTATAGCAATACAAAGGATGTACATTTCCTTTAACCCACACGCATGCCCTTTGATCCTCCCGGCCAAACAACGTGATTTTACAGCCGTTAATCCCGCATAAACGTCCAAGGTAGTAATAAAAAAATCTGTTATTTTGGATAAACTTGTGAACCCGGAAAATGTACAACGAAAAATTACTTTAGATACATCAAATATAAAAGCAGTCAAATATTGAAGTGTGGCAGACAATAGTCGGCGGCTGACAACGACCAAAGATGCTTGAATTTCAGCAGTATTGGCCTACATGTATATAGGCCTATACTTAGACTTAAGCATTCAATAAATGTGCCCAACAAAATTGAATAGAGCATCAAGGCATGTAAAAATGACACTTATTCTCTGACAACAGAGTTACAAATGCGATAGAACGTTCACTCATATTGGACCTCAAACTGAAAAGCAAACTTCACTAGCTGCATATGTTGCCTTGTTTGTTCATTTTCTTTGCGTCAAACTTCCAGATTCCAGGGACGAATAGGATATGTTTCTAC
This sequence comes from Zoroaster sp. YZ-2022, assembly GCA_029582265.1. Taxonomy (NCBI): domain Eukaryota; kingdom Metazoa; phylum Echinodermata; class Asteroidea; order Forcipulatida; family Zoroasteridae; genus Zoroaster; species Zoroaster sp. YZ-2022. The sequence goes on from CM055823.1 coordinate 10,168,365, forward strand.
CAAGGAAATTACGAGGGAAACGAGATTTCGTTCAACTCTCGTGCAGAAATGTCCTGCTATGGGTGACAACGTTTCAACTTGCATCCTCTCTTCAGAACGGTGAGTACACGCACTTTTAATGAATAATGTTTGTTTGCCTTCTTGATTTGTTTGAAAAGAGGTTAATAACAGGGGCGGATCTAGGGTCGTGGAAAATGGGGGCCCACAATGAAAAAGGTGGGGGGGGCTACAGCCAAAGGGGGATATAAAGACCCAACAATTTGAAA
>CM055823.1:10169130-10190525 GCA_029582265.1 Zoroaster sp. YZ-2022
TCTCATCGGTAACTCAACAATCGACCTAGCTGTTTTTAAATATACAAGATTGGATTACTGTACAAGCCAATCACAAAATGGACTTGCATGTCAATAATATCTGCGTCTGCATATTTTGTATTACACAAAATTTGACATTTCTGGACCAGCGCTCCACAGAAAGCTAGTGCATGCTACATCAGATGTCGCTTAGCTGTTCGTAACGTCTTCTTATCGGTCTGCATGGTATATGTGACGTGTTCTCCCGAAATCAGACACTTTTGGGTAGAGCTCGAACTGAGAAACGCAAAAATATGCCTGGGGTGTATTTTGTGAATTTGAGTTTTGTAAATTATCAATATCTATAATGTTTATAACATCTTGTGAGAGTTTCAGATTAAAATTCATTGATAAGTACAAGTTTTTACCGATTTAGAAGGGCATGTCAGTTCAGAAAATGATGAATTTGTTCTAATTTGTTTCAAAATGAGCAAAATTTACCAACTTTGCCAGTATGTTTTTTGTTTTCTTCAGAAGTCATTTCATTAATAGGTAACCCTTAATAAAGCAATTTAATTTCTTGATTCCTTCATAATAATAGAGAACATGGAGGACTCCACATTTTGATACAGACATGACCCTATTTTGACCCTTATTTCCGGTTCAAATCGAAGTTGAAGTTTAAAAAGCTCTTATTAATTGACGCAAATCTGAAGGGTATTTAAAAAATTCGGGTTTATATGTTAAGTGGGATCTGCTCTTTCAAAATATATTTGGTGATGTCATCGCTCTTAACAGTCATATTTTGCTATCTTGAGAAAACTGAGACAGAATTTTACCAAATTTGGCACAATTGCACCATATTATGAGGAACAATTTTGTGATTGAACTGGAACTTACGGTTGGAAGAATTTAAAATTATATTTGTATGTAAAGCGTATTGGGAACTTGTGAAATACACTATAATGAGCATGGTTAATCAATAATACCTTGATTTGGCAATTCAGAATAATTGCTTGTCAGAGTGAGGCCGTGGGCGTGAGCGTGGCCTTTGGCGTGGTTGAAAACAAATGATCCGCATGGCCTTTCAACCCCGTTTGTTAAAATTTTAAATTTTGTATCGATCCATAGAAACCAACATGAAGTAGAGAGGAAATTAGTAGCATCGATTTACAACGTTGCTAACTCTACTGGAACCCACGAGTGTGCTGCAGGGTACAATTTACATTTTGACAATCTTCCGTTCAACGACTCGTTGATTTCCGTTATGTCGTATACTGAATAGATAACATGCCATCTTTGATCTTATACTTGGACATTTTATTATTTATTTATATTATTTTATGGTATTTTGTTTTGCCAACCAGTGAAATACGTGATACGTGTACATGACTGTATGCGGTTATTGGAACAGGCTAATTCTCATACACAAAGTATGGTGGCTAAGAGGGCGGAAAATTCCAATTGATCCAGCAATTTTGGCGAATTGGACATCGTTTCATTGTGGAGTGTCTGGCCGAGGGTCTAGCTTACCGGACTCAAGTTCTGGTGTTAGCAGCAGAATGTGGGTTCGAATCCCGGCCGTGACACTTGTGTCTTGAGCAAGACTCTAACCATATGCTTCTCTCCACCCAAGGGTTAAATGGGTACCTGTGAGGGCAGAGTAGGCTGGTTAGCCCTATATGCGCTAATGGCAGCAATTGAGCTGTATACTCCCCAGGGAGCTGAGATGGTATCAGGAATGACGGCGAGCCTTTATGAGCCTTATGAGCAGGGGTAATAATATAATGCGCCTTGAGCACCACTCAGTTGGTGGATACGTGCGCCACATAAGTCCACACACACATACATATTATAGCAAAAATAACAAAACAAAAAATACAAAAATGCCGACGCGCAGGTTCAAGGCGATCGCGCCTGAGCTGGCGACTTTTTGTTAGCCTAATCAGAAACAATATTTGGAAACGGTCAATCAAAAAGGTGTTTGAACGTCTGCTTTTTAACTGAGATTAGCCAGTTTCCTTTAGCTGAACGTATTTAAAGGTGACAACTCGAAATTCTATTAAAATGTTCACTTTTTTTTGGGGAAATCTTTGAGAGTGGATCACTAAAAGACTCTTTAGAATAATATAGTAATTAAATTGAACACGAAGTATATGAACAGTGTAAATCCAGCAAGCGCACACCATGATATGCTTTTAATTTGACCATACAGTGTTTAATGCTTAACTTTAACTACGGAAGCGTAGTACCGCCCGCCACATGAATAAAAAAAAAATCTCGCTCTTATCGTGTACATACACGATAACTATCGTGTACGATAACTATCGTGTATCGTGTACGCACACGATAACTATCGATGTAAGTACGATAAAGTCAAAGATTATCGATGTACGTACACGATAACTTATCTGTCATACGTACACGATAACTTTTAAACTTATCGTGTATGTACATCGATAATTATCGTGTACGTACAAGATAAGAACGAGATTTTTTTTGCAGTTCATGTGCCACTTCCGTACTTAACCATTGAAGAGACTGAATTTATTATTATTATGCTAGGGTCTACCATCAATTTGAATTCCGCGAGTCACAAATCCTACCACGGTACAACATGAATTCCAAAATGATTCTTAAATCTTACAAAACTGCCCGATGCACATGTCACTCCTCGATCCACCATTATCTCCTCCTGTGGGGAAAATGCAGGTGTCTTTAGATCGAGCGTACCGATTTTTGCAATGTTATAAATCTTTATAAAGCAAACACCTTGATCAACAAGGTCCGTCAAGCGTTGATCAATGTCCCCTGATGCAATCTGTAATGGTCCACATACCGGTTTTCTCAACTAAACGTCACGTTTCATTTTAGTTATTCATATTTCCAACCCTTTAATTCCCGAAGCAGAGGTGGTCGCACTCACGCCTGGCATGTCTCTTTTTAATTTCCCAGCGCGTTTATACAGACTAACCCCTCCGGTGGTCACACAGCCACATCCCCCGCAGCATGATCGTTCTGTGACGGCAAACCACAGACTTGTGGTTTCTCGTCAAGAAAGCAAGATGGAGATATCATAGAAAGGATCCGGAATATTCATTAATTCTACTTTAGGAAGGATGTAGATTAAGCCGACAAGACTCTTCTGTGAGGAAATATCTCTTTAAATTAAACGACCCACAAGCATGACTGTACTTGTACTTGTAGGCCTGCTGCAGCCGAGATAGTTTATACTTCTTAATGGTACTATACCCCACAGGTACAGTGGATGCGTATCCAGGAAAAGACGGGATGTGGCCTCTTACCCTAAAGGGGATTAATTTTAATACTGTTACTAGGTTAAACAGTGGGTACCATAGCAACGTGATTAAGTTTGCTCACGTGGTCTTTACCTCAATGGGTCGTGGTCAAGATCACCCATGCCACGAGAGAAAAGACCAAGCGTCAAACATTAGCCACTCATAAATGTTACTCCTGGGACGGTTAACCGGTTAAACCAAATCAGGTGCCGATTTCATTTAACCGGTTAACCGACCGTGAAAGATTCAGTTAAACGGTTGTGTAGAGCAAACTAACCGGTAACCGGACCGATGCAGTTCCAACTTAGCCCGTGAGTCTACAGTTATACTTGCATGATCAGTTATTTTTGCGTGATAATGGATATCGGCAGCCGATGACGTTTTATCGGCCATAAAGACCCAATGTAATCGCTTTTCATCCAACCAGGTTTCTTAACCTGTACTCAGGCATGTTTGAAAATGAATTCATAATAGTCTGGTCCCCACTGAATATTGTGACGCAGTCAAAGGTGTAGCTTGTTAATAACTTTTATTCAACTCGGTTCAAACTCGACTCACCGTATCATAATCATAGAATAGATTCAGTACGAATCTGGAACGTTCAACACAAAAAGTTAATAAGCATTACACTGCGTGTCTAAGATCGATATACGTTTAATTTAAAGAAGACATGATTTATAATGCAATTTATGTTCGAGTTATGGTCCAACAACTGCATATAAAAACATGTGTACCATAATGTTATGTGGTGTCATGTGCAGTAAACCAATAGCATAGAAGGATTGTATGATAATAATAATAATAATAATAATAATAATAATAATAATAATAATAATAATAATAATAATAATAATAATAATAATAATAATAATAATAATAATAATAATAATAATAATAATAATAATAATAATAATAATAATAATAATAATAATAATAATAATAATAATAATAATAATAATAATAATAATAATAATAATAATAATAATAATAATAATAATAATAATAATAATAATAATAATAATAATAATAATAATAATAATAATAATAATAATAATAATAATAATAATAATAATAATAATAATAATAATAATAATAATAATAATAATAATAATAATATTAATAATAATAATAATAATAATAAGAATTAATAATAATGGACTTATTCGTGCTGTAAACAGGAGAAAGTGGAGTAAGGACGATAACAGAATTGCAATGGAATGTTTTATAAAGGAGCAAGCCAGAGAACAGAGGGTACAGAGAATGATTAACATATGGCAGGATAAAGGCATGTTTGAAATAAGCGAACAGCAGCTAACGAAAGTTGAGGTGGAAGAGATGAGTAGAATAATATCACGGACAGAGGCTGGGGATGAAGAAGTGCAGGAGGAGGAACTGGACAACGTGGTCGCTGGTGAGCTGGCAAGTTCCCAGAGTGCAGATGAGGTCAGTGGAGGAGTAGAGGAGGGAACAGAAGACTTGAGGGAGGAAGAGCTAGAGATTAGAAAGAGGATTGAAGAGGTAATGGTATTGGTAAAAGGGACAGGTAAGTGCAGTATTCCTGCAATGCGTCAGGTCCCAAGGAAAAAGCTGACAAATGTGTCAGTTATGGTCAGTAGAATCCTTGGGACGGTAAGTACTACTAATCTTTCTGAAATTAACGATCTTGTCTTTGCAGGTGCAATTGTAGTAGCGGAGAGATCAGGGGTAAAATCTTCATTCACAATCACAACATAAAGATAATAAACCTTGGTGGAAACGCAGACTCGAGGCCAAATTAACGAGTTACGCAAAGATCTCAGTAGAATAGAGCAAATGGATAGAGGTGCAATGAAAGATTCAGATATGAGGAACAGATTAATAAAGAAGTATCAAGTAAAGGAAAGGGGATGAGTGTAGTTAAGGAGGAAATAAAGCAAAGGGTTAAGGCGAAGGCTGCTAAAGTAAAGAGGTACGATGACAGAGTCAGGCAGTTTCATCAAAATCGCCTATTCAGTACAAATCAACGTCAATTATTCAAAGAAATGGACGGAAATGTGGCAACTCACAAGTGGCCCAGAGCCAGCAGAGGCAATGAATTTCTGGGTGGCCTTTGGGATCAACCTGGTGATCATAACAGACAAGCAGAATGGTTAGCCGACGTGAAAGACGAGTTAAAGAATGTACAACAACAAGAGGAATTTCAGATTGATGTGAGCAAGGTGAAGAAACAGTTGAGGAAAGTGCCGAATTGGAAAGCCCAGGACCAGACCAAGTGCGGATACTGGCTAAAGAACTTCAGTGTCTTCACGAAAGAATAGCCCAGCAACTGCAACAGCTTAGTGCGTGGCAACGTTCCGACGTGGATGACTGAAGCAAGAACGGTGCTCATCATGAAGGACATTAAGAAGGGTAACGTTGCAAGTAACTATCGACCTAATACATGTCTACCCATGATGTATAAACTTCTGACCGGTATCATTGCAGAAGATCTGTATAGCCACATAGAAGATCGCAGTTATTTCCAGATGAGCAGAAAGGTTGCAAGCGGTCAGAGGAACGAAAGACCAACTCATCATTGATAAGACGGTGCTAAAGGACTGTAGGAACAGGAAAACTAATCTGGCCATAGCGTGGATAGATTACAAGAAGGCATACGACATGGTATCACACTCGTGGATTATGGAATGTTTGGATATGATAGGGGCAGCTAATGCGGTGAAGTGTCTTCTGGGTGAGAGCATGAAGACATGGAGAACAGACCTGATGGCCAATGATGAATGTCTGGTAAGGTAAATATCAGACGAGGTATTTTCCAGGGCGATTCTTTGTCTCCACTGTTGTTTGTTTGGCGCTGTTCCTTTGACGATGATTTTGCGGAAGGTTAGTGCGGGATACGAGATGAGGAAGGATGGATGTAGGATTAACCATCTGCTCTTCATGGACGACCTGAAGTAGTTTGCGAAGAACAAGAAAGAGATTGATTCATTGGTGCAGACTGTACGGATCTTCAGCGATGACATCAGCATGAAGTTTGGTCTGGTGAAATGTGCTGTGATGACCATGAAGAGGGGTAAAAGGGTACATTCGGATGGAATTACTTTCCCAGATGGCACACAATTGAGAGCGTTGGGTGAAGAAGAAAGTTATAAGTATCTTGAGGTGCTTGAAGCAGATCACGTACTGCACGAGGAATCAAAGAGAAGCTTAAGAAAGAGTATATAAGACGAGTGAAGAAGTGTTTGAAGTCCAAGCTGAATGGAGGGAATATGATAAAGGCGATCAACACTTGGGCTGTGTCGCTGATGAGATACAGTGCAGGAATTGTCGAGTGGACTAAGGCAGATCTAGATGTTGCTGACAGGAAAATGAGAAATTGATGACGATGTACGGTATGTTACATCCTCGGTCGAATGTCAGCAGACTCTATCTACCGAGGTCAGAGGGAGGAAGAGGATTACTTAGTGTATCAGACAGCATTAACATCGAGAGAAGGAGCTTGCAGTGTCATGTAAGCAGTACTCGGGAAAAGTTGTTGAAGGTTGCACAGAAATACATGAAGGCAGACGAATTAGGTCCAAAGGAGTATAAGAATCAAAGAAGAGAAGAAAGAACACGAGATTGGCAGGAAAAACCACTTCACGGCCGATTCCTGAGATGTACCGAAGAAGTGGCAATGTAGCAAGACTTGGGAATGGTTGAGGAGAGGAGAACTAAAGAAAGAAACCGAGGTCTGATTACTGCAGCGCAAGACCAGTCTCTGCCGACGAATGTGATGAAGGCAAGGATTGAGAAGTCAGATGTATCTTCAATGTGCAGAATGTGCAATGCGGCAGAGGAGACTGTATTTCACATTGTCAGCGAATGCAGAGTGCATGCTCAGACAGAGTACAAAGGCAGACACGACAAGTTGGCCAAGGTGATCCATTGGGATCTGTGTAAGTACAGTACGGTGTAAAGGTGCAATCGAAGTGGTACGACCATGTGCCGGAAAAGGTTGAAGAAACGGACCATGTCAAGATTCTCTGGGACTTCAACATCAGACAGATCATGTTATAGAACATAGACGGCCGGATGTTGTTGTCTTGGATAAGCATGAGAAGATGTGTCATCTTATTGATAATTATAAGCTGTGCCAGGTGATAGTAGAGTAGCTTCGAAGGAGAAGGAAAAGGTACAGAAATATCAGGATTTGTGAGAGAACTCCGCAAGCTGTGGCAAGTCAAGGTGAAGGTTATTCCTGTGGTAGTGGGAGCGCTGGGTACAATTCGAAGGCATTGGAGAAACATCTCAAGAGATAGGAACATCTGTTAGAGTAGAATTACTACAGAAGGCGGCACTCTTAGGGACAGCAAGGATTCTGCGAAAGACACTCGAGATCTAAGGCTACGGGACGTAGCTTGACTCGAGATGTAACCGGCAGAAAGGAAAACAAGTTCTTTCTTTTCATGCTGTGCTAATGCGAAATAATGTGGACTTATATAGCGCACGTATCCACCAAACTGGTGCTCAAGGCGCATTATATTATTACTACCCCTGCTCATCAGGGTCATAAATCATTCCTGAAACCATCTCAGCTCTCTGGGGAGTATACAGCTCAATTGCTGCCATTACAGCGCATATAGGGCTAATCAAACACAATTGTTCCCCTTAAATTTAAGCTTGCCCCCCTCTTGCCCCCCTCTTGCCCCCCTTTTGTTAATCTTAAATTATGACATCGATTCCATGCCCTGTCGAAAGTCTGCTCTGATAGTGACGATACTGCCCTTTAACACCAAGTATCTTTTACGTTAGTTGAGATTCAATAGAAGGTTTAATGTTCCACCAAACCCACGCCTTCATATACATGTATACAACAGCTTACATTGTTACGGTTTGTGAATTTCATTTTAATAACAGTCATGCCAAGTGACTCCTATGCTATTCATAATATTTATGACTTATTCTCTCAACTGTATGTAATAAAAAGCATGGCGCCCGTAAGTGTCAAGTGTCAAGACATGGTCTATAAGATGTTGACCATGTTGTGGCTTAATTAATAACGCGTTCTCACCAAACTAACTTCTGCTCATTCATTATTACATAAGTGTACTATTTTGCATAATAACAAGTTTACTCATCAAGTTGTAGCTTAGAAGTTGTAACAAGAAATTAGTGAAAATGTATTTTTCTCGATGTTACATTAGCCCCCAAAATCTCCGGTTTTATTATTATTATTATTATTATATTTTTGTAATCTTTTTTTTTTTTTTTTTTTTTGCCAACCACTTCAATTAGTGTGAACATGTATTAAGATTTTCTTAAGATTTTCTCGATGGTTACATTAGCCCCCCAAAAAAAATCTCTGGTTTTATTATTATTATTATTATGTATGTATGTATGTATGTATGTATGTATGTGTGTGTGTGTTTGTATGTATGTGTGTGTGTGTGTGTGTGTGTGTGTGTGTGTGTGTGTGTGTATGTATTATTATTATTATTATTATTATTATTATGTATGTATTATTATTATTATTATTATTATTATTATTATTATTATTATTATTATATATTATGTATTATTATTATTATTATTATTATTATTATTATTATTATTATTATTATTTCGCATTAGCACAGCATGAAAAGAAAGATCTTGTTTTCCTTTCTGCCGGTTACATCTCGAGTCAAGCTACGTCCGTAGCCTTAGATCTCAGTGTCTTTCCTGAATCCTTGCTGTCCCTAAGAGTGCCGCCTTCTGTAGTAATTCTACTCTAACAGATGTTCCTATCTCCTTGAGATGTTTCTCCAACGCATTATTATTATTAGGTGTTCGGGTATGTACCGAAACACCTATTATTTTATTCGGTTTTTTTTTTTAGGTGTTCGGGTATGTGTGCCAGAAACACCTATTGTTTTGTTCGTTTTTTTACTTCTTCTTCTTCTTCTCCCCATGACTGTCCGGTAACAAACACATACTTGCAAACTTCACATGAACTTGAAACTTGGCATGTACTTAGAACTTAACAAGTAGATGAAACACGAGTTGTGAGTGACCCCAATTTGACCTTACTTCCTATCCAAACCGGAAGTCAAAGTTTAATATTTAAAAATATCATATCTCAACAACCACAAGAGTTAAATTCACAATTTTTGTACCATTGTACAGATCGTGAATTGTCAAAAAATATTTACAAAAAGGTGACCCCAATTTGACCTTACTTCCTGTCCAAACCGGAAGTCAAAGTTTAATATTTAAAAAAATCGTATCTCAACAACCACAATAGGTAAATTAACATTTTTTGCACCATTGTACAGATTGTTAATTGTCAAAAAATATTTACACAAAGGTGACCCCAATTTGACCTTACTTCCTGTCCAAACCGGAAGTCAAAGTTTAATATTTAAAAAAATCGTATCTCAACAACCACAATAGGTAAATTAACATTTTTTGCACCATTGTACAGATCGTTAATTGTCAAAAAATATTTACAAAAGGTGACCCCAATTTGACCTTACTTCCCGTCCAAACCGGAAGCCAAAGTTTAATATTTAAAAAAAAATCATATTTCAACAACCACAAGAGGTAAATTCACAATTTTTGTACTATTGTACAGATCGTTAATTGTCAAAAAATATTTACAAAAAGGTGACCCCAATTTGACCTCACTTCCTGTCCAAACCGGAAGTCAAAGTTTAATATTTAAAAATAATCATATTTCAACCACAAGAGGTAAATTCAAAAATTTTGTACCATTGTACAGATCTTTAATTGTCAAAACAATTTTACACAAAGGTGACCCCAATTTGACCTTTACTTCCTGTCTAAACTGGAAGTCAAAGTTTCATATTTAAAACAAAATCTTCCACAAGAGGTAAATTCACAATCTTTGCACCATTGTACAGATCGTTATTTGTCAAAACAATTTTACACAAAGGTGACCCCAATTTGACCTTTACTTCCTCCCGAATACCTAGAGTTTGTGTAAACAAACTCGAATCTCTAGTTAGGTGTTCGAAAGCGCAGCGCGAACACCTATTGTTTTTGTACTGTTTTTTTTTTTTTTTACTTCTTAATCTCAGTGGCGACTGTCCGGCAACAAAGGCATCCTTGCAAAGCATTTACAGCCTTCAAACTTAACACATGAACAGAACATAACAAGCTGACGAAACCGTTTTCTGTGACGTCATGATTACGTCATCAGGTGTCGAATTACGCTAAAAAGTAAAATATTTAAAACGTTTCATATACGTTGCATGAATAAATTAAACGTTGCATGAATAAATTAAAGATCGTTTTGCGCCGCAAGGCAACAGCGCTGAAACTTACACACGCTAACAGCGTCGATCTCGAATGTACATGTAAATACAATGTAACCAAATATCGTGTACTACACGATATTTGGTTACAATGAGCTCATGTACAATCGAGATCGACCTGTTTCCGTATATGTGTTGCCCGTGGATCGCCAATACGGTCATAAAGAGTAAGTATCTTTTTGATAGGTTACTTTTTTGATAGGTTACTTTAAGTTACTTTTTGATAGGATTTCCTGTATTTATCTTCGTGTTTTTATACAAGAAAAAACATTTTTTAAGCTGTCCATTCGTCGTTGCATTGTGCCTGTTTAACTAACAATAACATGGCTAACGTTAGTTAGGCCTACATGAACATACTTTGGACAGTAAACAACTAACAAAATATGAACAGATGTCACCAAAATGTATTTAGAATATAAATAAGGATAGGAAAATTCAGTTAAGGTTATGGTAATTTTTAGTAGAAATTTTATGCCATATATTTTGTAATTTTTGTTTTCTCCAAAAATCTTCAGTTTGTGCACAAATTAAATAGGTAGCCTAGTGATTGTTTAGTGCACTTTTCCTTAATTTTGTACCCTTCTCAGATACAAAACTTACATAGACAATTATTTCTCAGGAAAATGCACAATATTCATGACACAATACATGTACTTGTAGGTATTGCTCCCTGAGGCCTCTCTCACTAGACATCTCTCACTATCACATGGAATTATAAGTATAGTGAGTATATGTGACTCGGCAATTTCCTTAAATACCTTTCTCTTTTGATGTGAGTTTCATGCGAGAACATTTCTTTAATTTATTACACATTGTCAAGAATAATTGTGCAATTTTGAAAACAAATCAATGCCATTTTAAATTTTAATGGTCCAGCTACTCCAAAATTATACACTATTTTCCCCATTCACATAAATTAGAACTTATCTGAATTTTCAAATACTTTATTCTTGGTCCATGTACTCATAACACCTTCCTATTATTTTTTTTACAGCATGTTCACTGTGACATATTATTTTCCTCATTCACATAAATTAGAACTTCTCTGAAATTTCTCTGCAATGATAAATCAAAGAATGTAAAAAAAAAGAAAAAAAAAACCCAAATGTGTTGGTTCATCACCAGTGGCAGGACATGCCATCACCAAGAACTTGGGAAGGGGCAGACATTTTCATGCGAGAACATTTCTTTAATTTATTACACATTGTCAAGAATAATTGTGTGCAATTTTGAAAACAAACCAATGCCATTTTCAATTTTAATGGTCCAGCTACTCCAAAATGATACACTATTTTCCCCATCCACATAAATTAGAACTTATCTGAATTTTCAAATACTTTATTCTTGGTCCATGTACTTATAACACCTTCCTATTATTTTGTTTACAGCATGTTCACTGTGACATATTATTTTCGTCATTCACATAAATTAGAACTTCTCTGAAATTTCTCTGCAATGATAAACCAAAGAATGTAAAAAAAGAATAAAAACCCAAATGTGTTGGTTCATCACCAGTGGCAGGACATGCCATCACCAAGAACTTGGGGAGGGGCAGACATTTTATTCCAAATTACCAATTCAATGACATACAGAGAGTACATTTATTATAAATGCAGATTGATTCTGTTTTCTTGTCAACAAAGGATGGGTTCATTTACACTGAAGTAAATTTACTTGTTACATGTGTCAGACCATGTACACTCATTTCTAGATTGGTTACAAGTAGGTTAAACAGGTCAACAAAGTGGGGGAAGGAAATGTGTAACCACAAAAGTCAAATCATAAAACCCAACAGACAGTTAAAATAAATATGTATTTCATTGTTTTATTAGCAATTACAAGCACCCATACAACTCTTTGGTTATTTCAATGTCTAACAATTTATGTACAAAATGGCATCTGATCTTTAGGTTGTAATTCTGTAGTATGGATGCAGCTACAGACATTTTGCCAATCATGTGTACAACCTTGAAAATGTAAAAATCAATGTAGAATTTGTTTTCAAATTTTTATTAATTTTTTTAAATATTATTTGCAGTATAGGTGGAAACAAAGACAGGTTAACAATAAGGAGATTGTTCACAATAGGTTCACAATAAGGAGATGCTTGATTACAGTGTGACTATCATTGTCAATTTATCATTATATTTTTGTTATAAACTTAACCTGAAAGTGAAGTATATTATAAATAAAGACTAAATTTATTTTTGTACAAGAATTAATACCAAGAGATAAATACCAATGTTGGCTTCATTTAAATCTAAAATTGAAAGTTTTTCCATAAACAAAGTGAAAAGGGCAACCAATTATCAGATTTGATCTGGTGGATATATATTCCGTTTTCTTGTCAACAAAGGATCATGGTTGGGTTCATTTACACTGAAGTCATTTTACTTGTTACATGTGTAAGACCATGTACACTCATTTCTAGATTGGTTACAAGTAGGTTAAACAGGTCAACAAAGTGGTTGCAATTGATTGTGGGGAGGAAGTGTGTAACCACAAAAGTCAAGTCATGAAATCCAACAGAGAGTTAAAATAAATATGTATTTCATTGCTGTATTAGCAATTTACAAGCACTCATACAACTATTTGATTATTTCAATGTCTAACAATTTATGTACAAAATGGCATCTGATCTTTAGGTTGTAATTCTGTAGTATTGATGCAGCTACAGACATTTTGCCAATCATGTGTAGAACCTTGAAAATGTAAAAATCAATGTAGAATTTGTTTTTAAATTTTATACATTATTTTTAAATTATTTGCAGTACAGGTGTAAACAAAGACAGTTTATAAGCATGTCACAATAAGGAGATGCTTGATTACAGTGTCACTATCGTGTCAATTGATCATTATATTTTTGTTATAAACTTTACCTGAAAGTAAATAAAGTATAAATTTATTTTTATACAAGACTTAATACCAAGAGATAAATACCAATGTTGGCTTTATTTAAATCTAAAATTGAAAAGTGTTTCCATAAACAAAGTGAAAAGGGCAACCAATTATCAGATTTGATCCAGTGGATATAATTACATTTAATTTTGTTTAAATTGGGAATTATTTACTTTTTGACAAAAACTCTTCTGCGGGGGGCAATGGAAGATAGAAAGCACGGATGCAAGCTTTCTTCCAACTTTATCATGTAGTAGTGATAAGCTTGTTTTCTAATGAAAGCCTAATTAGCTGAAGGAAAGTAAAGGGGAAATATTTATATGGTCTTCCCTGCTTCAGTGTCTTCAGTAACCCCTGACTGCCCCAAACAATTTAACCCACACTTCCTGCTCTTTGAATTTGCAGCCAAGTTTAATCCAGTTACTATACATGTAGTCCCCTTCTATCCTAAATCAACTTTGTGACTTTATGCCTATAATAACGTTGAATAGGTTGATCTGGCTACCTACAACCCTGGCAAACTATTTTCATATGAGTGATTTTTAATGTTGATTTATCATCTAGCATGGTTTTGGAAAAGCATGTGTTGGGCTAGTGTCAATATTTAAAATAAAAACATTGTGTTCCAAGTCACACTTGTTAATTTCTAATTTACTGCTTAAATCTCACAACATTTCCAAGTTCAACAGCCAATATCTCAAGAACTAAATGACCTATTAGAAAACAAAAAACACAATTGAATTCCTTACATTAATAGCTTGTAATTCTTGTGATTCTTGAGTTACCATAAATGCTTGCCAATGGTCTAATTAGTGGCACACAAAGTAACGATTTTATTAATTTTAAAAGGTCATTTCTCATAGCTTCAATTTAATGTATAAGTTGACTTATATGTTATTTTTCATAATCATGAGGAGGTCATATATAACTTTCAAACCACCTAATGTGACCTTTACTTCCTGTCCAAACAGGAAGTTCAAATTCAACACATTCTAACATAAAATTGATATGTCTTTTGAATATGAAATTGATATTGTTATTATAAAAGATGCCAAACCCTTGGAAAATATGATATTGACATCATCAATGATAATTTGATTGAACCGGAAGTAGACTCGAACACCGTGTGTTTGTTCTAACAAACACTTAAGCTCTAGTGTTACTTCTTCTTCTTCTTCTTCTTCTTCTTCTTCTTCTTCTCCCCAATAACTGTCCGGTAACAAACACATACTTACAAACTTCACATGAACTTGAAACTTGGCATGTACTTAGAACTTAACAAGCAGATGAAACACGAGTTGTGAGTGAACCCAATTTGACCTTACTTGCTGTCCAAACCGGAAGTCAAAATTTAATATTTAAAAAAATCATATCTCAACAACCACAAAAGGTAAATTCACAATTTTTTGTACCATTGTACAGATCGTTAATTGTCAAAAATATTTACAAAAAGGTGACCCCAATTTGACCTTACTTCCTGTCCAAACCGGAAGTCAAAGTTTAATATTTAAAAAAATCATATCTCAACAACCACAAGAGGTAAATTCACAATTTTTGTACCATTGTACAGATCGTTAATTGTCAAAAATATTTACAAAAAAGTGACCCCAATTTGACCTTACTTCCTGTCCAAACCGGAAGTCAAAGTTTAATATTTAAAACAATCATATCTCAACAACCACAAGAGGTAAATTCACAATTTTTGTACAGACCGTTAATTGTCAAAAAATATTTTTTAAAAGGTGACCCCAATTTGACCTTACTTCCTGTCCAAACCGTAAGTCATAGTTTTATATTTAATAAATAATCATATCTCAACAACCTCAATATTTAAATTCACTATTTTTGCACCTTTGTTCTGATTGTTAATTGTCAAAAAGATGACCCCAATTTGACCTTTATTTCCTGTCCAAACCGGAAGTCAAAGTTTAATATTTAATTTTTTTTTACAACCACAAGGGGTAAATTCACAATTTTTGTACCATTGTACAGATCGTTAATTATTGAAAAAAAATATTTACAAAAAGGTGACCCCAATTTGTCCTTACTTCCTGTCCAAACCGGAAGTCAAAGTTTAATATTTAAAAAATCATATCTCAACAACCACAAGAGGTAAATTCACATTTTGCACCATTGTATAAAGATTGTTAATTGTCAAAATAATATTTACACAAAGGTGACCCCAATTTGACCTTACTTCCTGTCCAAACCGGAAGTCAAAGTTTAATATTTAAAATCAAATCTGTACAGATTGTTAATTGTCAAAACAATTTTACACAAAGGTGACTCAATTTGACCTTACTTCGACCCGAACACCTAGTTTTGTGTCAAAACAAACTCGGAATATCTAGTTTACTTCTTCTCCCCGGATGACTGTCCGGTAACAAACACATACTTGCAAACTTCACATGAACTTGAAACTTGGCATGTACTTAGAACTTAACAAGTAGATGAAACACGAGTTGTGAGTGACCCAATTTGACCTATATTTCCTGTCCAAACCGGAAGTCAAAGTTTAATATTTAAAAAATCATATCTCAACAACCACAAGAGGTAAATTCACAATTTTGTACCATTGTACAGATCGTTAATTGTCAAAAATATTTACACAAAGGTGACCCCAATTTGACCTTACTTCCTGTCCAAACCGGAAGTCAAAGTTTAATATTTAAAAAAATCATATCTCAACAACCACAAGAGGTAAATTCACAATTTTGCTGCCATTGTACAGATTGTTAATTGTCCAAAAATATTTACAAAAGGTGACCCCAATTTGACCTTACTTCCTGTCCAAACCGGAAGTCAAAGTTTAAAATTTAAAAAAATCATCTCAACAACCACAAGAGGTAAATTCACAATTTTGTACCATTGTACAGATCGTTAATTGTCAAAAATATTTACAAAAGGTGACCCCAATTTGACCTTACTTCCTGTCCAAACCGGAAGTCAAGTTTAATATTTAAAAAAATCATATCTCAACAACCACAAGAGGTAAATTCACCAACCTTTTGACACCATTGTACAGATCGTTAATTGTCGAAAAATATTTACAAAAGGTGACCCCAATTTGACCTTACTTCCTGTCCAAACCGGAAGTCAAAGTTTAATATTTAAAAATCATATCTAACAACCACAAAGAGGTAAATTCACAATTTTTGTACCATTGTACAGATCATTAATTGTCAAAATAATATTTACAAAAAGTGACCCCATTTGACCTTACTTCCTGTCCAAACCGGAAGTCAAAGTTTAATATTTAAAAAATCATATCTCAACAACCACAAGAGGTAAATTCACAATTTTGCACCATTGTACAGATCGTTAATTGTCCAAAATATTTAGACAAAGGTGACCTCAATTTGACCTTACTTCCTGTCCAAACCGGAAGTCAAAGTTTAATATTTAAAAAAATCATATCTCAACAACCACAAGAGGTAAATTCACAATTTTTGCACCATTGTACAGATCGTTAATTGTCAAAAAATATTGACAAAATGACCCAATTTGACCTTACTTCCTGTCCAAACCGGAAGTCAAAGTTTAATATTTAAAAATCATATCTCAACAACCACAAGAGGTAAATTGACATTTTTGTACCATTGTACAGATTGTTAATTGTCGAAAAATATTTACACAAAATGACCTAATTTGACCTTACTTCCTGTCCAAACCGGAAGTCAAAGTTTAATATTTAAAAAAATCGTATCTCAACAACCACAAGAGGTAAATTCACATTTTTGTACCATTGGCCAGATTGTTAATTGTGTCAAAAATATTTACAAAAAGGTGACCCCAATTTGACCCGATTTACTTCCTGTCCAAACCGGAAGTCAAAGTTTAATATTTTAAAAAATCATATCTCAACAACCACAAGAGGTAAATTCACAATTTTGTACCATTGTACAGATCGTTAATTGTCAAAATATTTACAAAAGTTGACCCCTAATTTGACCTTACTTCCTGTCCAAACCGGAAGTCAAAGTTTAATATTAAAAAATCATATCTCAACAACCACAAGAGGCAATTCACAATTTTTGCACCATTGTACAGATCGTTAATTGTCTAAAAATATTTACAAAATGTGACCCCAATTTGACCTTACTTCCTGTCCAAACCGAAGTCAAAGTTTAATATTTAAAAAATCATATCTCAACAACCACAAGAGGTAAATTCACAATTTTTGCCATTGTATAGATCGTTAATTGTCAAAAAATATTTACAAAAGGTGACCCCAATTTGACCTTACTTCCTGTCCAAACCGGAAGTCAAAGTTTAATATTTAAAAAATCATATCTCAACAACCACAAGAGGTAAATTCACAATTTTTGTACCATTGTACAGATTGTTAATGGTCAAAACAATTTTACAAAAAGGTGACCCCAATTTGACCTTACTTCCTGTCCAAACCAGAAGTCAAAGTTTAATATTTAAAAAATCATATCTCAACAACCACAAGAGGTAAATTCACAATTTTTGCACCATTGTACAGATTGTTAATGGTCAAAAATATTTACACAAAGTGACCCCAATTTGACCTTACTTCCTGTCCAAACCGGAAGTCAAAGTTTAATATTTAAAAAAAATCATATCTCAACAACCACAAGAGGAAAATTTCCATTTGTGGTACCATTGTATAGATTGTTAATTTTCGAAAAATTTTTACAAAAAGTTGACCCCATTTGACCTTTACTTCCTGTCCAAACCGGAAGTCAAGTTTACATATTTAAACAAAATCACATATCTCAACAACCACAAGAGGTAAATTGACATTTTTGTACCATTGTACAGATTAATGGTGTCAGAAAATATTTACAAAATGTGTGACCCCAATTTGACCTGTACCTTCTGTCCAAACCGGAAGTCAAAGTTTAATATTTAAAAATCATATCCTCAACAACCTAACAAGAGGTACAATTCACAATTTTTGTACCACATTGTACAGGTCGTTAATTGTCACAAAATATTTTACAAAAAGTTGACCCTGAATTTGACCTTACTTCCTGTCCAAACCGGAGTCAAAGTTTAATATTTAAAAAATCATATCTCAACAACCACAAGAGATAAATTCTAAATTTTGCACTATTATATAGATTGTTAATTGTCGAAAAATATTTACACAAGGTGACCCCAATTTGTGACCTTACTTCCTGTCCAAACCGGAAATCAAAGTTTAATATTTAAAAAATCATATTTCAACATACCACAGGAGGTAACTTCACAATTTTGTACCATTGGCATACTGATCGTTAATTGTCAAAAAGTATTTACAACAAAGGTGACCCCAATTTTGACCTTTACATCTCCGAACACCTCAGGTTTGTGTCAAGACAAAGCTCAGATCTGATTATTATATATTATTATTATTATTATTATTATTATTATTATTATATATTTTATTATTAATTATTATTATTATTATTATTATTATTATTATTATTATTATTATTATTATTATTATTATTATTATTATTATTATTATTATGTGTGTGTGTGTGTGTGTGTGTGTGTGTATTATTATTATTATTATTATTATTGTGTGTGTGTGTGTGTGTGTGTGTGTGTGTGTGTGTGTGTGTGTGTATTATTATTATTATTATTATTATTATTATTATTATTATTATTAATATTATTATTATTATTAATAATAGTATTATTATTATTATTATTATTATTATTATTATTATTATTATTATTATTATTATTATTATTATTATTATTATTATTATTATTATTATTATTATTATTATTATTAGTATTATTATATTATTATTATTATTATTATTATTATTATTATTGTGTGTGTGCTATTATTATTAGTGGTAATCTTTTTTGTCAACCACAGAAAATGTGTGATTATACATCTACGCGGTTAATGGAACCGGACGGAATTTCCAATATACAAAGAATATGGTGGCTAAGAGAGCCCTTACAAATCGGGCAAACGTTCCTTACCCCCTATATGAAAAGTTATTTAAAAAACACAGCACGGCGGAATTCAAATCCAGTCCAGCAATTTTGGTTTGCAATTGTACAAAAAGGATCGCTAAAAATGCTTTCATGGTCTGAGGCATACCACGTGGATACCAGAAGCCGCAGATCTAGACATTTGGCCTTGACCTATACTCTTTTTCCTGCGAAGGCTCTTCCCATCCCTCTCTCTCTGTTAACTCTGAGCCTATATGTTGGGGATACTCGTCAGATTGTTTATGTGTGTTGTTGTTTGTTACACACTTTCCTCAAGCATCATTTCCATGCCTGATAGATTGTCGATGGGTTCAATTGGCTCGTGATGACGGCATACATAGTAGAAAAGTCACCCGGTGTAATCAGAAAAAGACCTCAGTTTTCGATCTCTGCTTCAGTCTTTCTTACTCCTTAACCTTTCTGACCTGCGATTACTCCATAATATGGGACCTTGGCCAGATGATGTTACGTATTAGACCGGGTGTAATTGCTGGCAATCGCCTGAGAGACATTTAATCTCCTAGAAGGCTTTAGTGTGAAATTCAGGTTGGACAGAAATGATCTATCCCTGCATATCTTTCAATTTGATATTTGGAATAGTAGGAAGCTAATTGTTTGTGCAAAGTCCAGGCTTCATTGTTGTCGGCATACAATTCTCTTTGATGTTCAGTTCATAACATCTCCAAAGAGAAACGAGAACATGACAGTTGTTGATTTTCTATCAGACAATACATCGCCTTTCCGTTTTTAAAGACAATTTAAGTAATAGATCTCAATACCATACCGGTAGTGCTCAAATATCACAATTTACAATCAGCAGTCCTGAAGATGGGAAGATATATTATGCATCTTCCTGCTATATATCATACAAAGAGTCTCCTCAAGCCCTAAATAAGAACTTACCAGACAAAATATTAAGACAAAAAGGCTGGTGCTGGAACCCGAGCAGAAGAGATGAGATTGATGAAAGCATCCTCAGGTCACATGAGGACGAGTATGCACGCTAATTTCCGATTATCCCTAACCGTCCTGGGGCACAACTTTTTCTAATTATCTACGATAATGGCATCAACTCGGCTGTGTGTCTGGTTCATTTCAGGTGATGACTGTGAAGTAGCTAACGCTACAGACTGCCATTCGATTTCTAACCTGCTCATTTAAAAAATTAAAACACCTGTCGCAATCTCTTTCTGTTCAAGCAGTAAATTTAGCATCGGAGTCTATTCACATACATTTGCACTATGGACATATAAACACAGAATGTGTTTGGAAACGTTGCTTTAGGCGTCGATAGCTACTCAAAAGCAATTTGCCTCAACCCTTCGTGGTCCAAGACCTGTTCGTATGACTGAATAATCCTTACAAATTTGCGGGAAGAAAAAATCAATGCTAGATGAAGTTATCAACTCGTCAAAACATTGTGTCCAACGAAGTCTGTCCTTTTGAATCTATTAATATGCCCAAAACATGTAATAAGCTTCAGATATTTGATGTGCCCTGGCAAAAGCTTAAAGCATTTTGGGATTAAATGAATATAATTATAAGAATCGATATTATAAAGCGGTAGATCTGACAGACCATAACACTGAACACATTGATTAATTGATACTTAAACAACTGATTTCATTTGTAAAGGGTAACAGTGTTATAAATTGAGCATAATTGAATGCAACTGTCCGAATTAATATGACACTGATCTGGCCTGTCAATCAAACAGTGATTGACGAGATAGTTATATATCCTTAATCTGACAACGCGTGCTATCCTCACCAAACTAACTTCCAATGGTATGTCGTCCATTTTGTATCCACTTTTTGCCCATAGTGAAACGCTGCCATTGCATTATGGGTATAGTCGGGCTTTGTATCTACATCCAGTGTGGGAAAGCTATTTGATCTACCACTATTGTGTTTATTCCATATCATTACATCATTACAGTGCCATTGTCAATCTCATCAAATTATACATTTGGGGAAAAGTT
>CM055823.1:10191025-10214328 GCA_029582265.1 Zoroaster sp. YZ-2022
ACTCCCCAAAACGTTGGCAATTTGGGGCCAACGGTTAGGGGGGAGACCACACTAAAAAAAATCCCGGTCAAATGTAGTGCTGCGGGATTTTAAATATTTCCATGTATTCACGGGTACCGTATTTTCATAACTGGAAATGAATCTACGGTTAACGTATTATTTACGGTGTTTAAAGCAGTTAAGGTTGAAACGTCCACGGGATGCTGCATTAATCGATGGAACAAACAAACGAACAAAAATTTGACACGTATATATTGTGACGCAACACCCCTAGGGAGGGATTGTCGCGCGGACGGCCTCTGACCGGAAAAGTCCCCGAGCGGTTAGGAACGTATCCGTTGGGATAGCAGTATACCGTCCCGATGAATGAATACAATTGCTCTGAGATCACGCTATGAAAAAGGTCAATAGGATACAAGTTGTGTATTTCTATAACAAATAATACTGGTTTATTCGCAAACAATAAGGCACCTCACCTGGAGGAAGAAGAACAATCAGAAGAAGAACAATCATCAATACAGGAAATCATTATAACTACATGAAAATCCATGGCACATCGATGAGGGGTCACTGGCACACGGTGGAGGGGAACTTGACACCAAATGTGCACCTACGGCACCCCGCACCTGAGGGGTCACCACAAGTACACAATTATATATCTATATCTATATCTATATTTTTAAGTTAAGTGCTAGTCCAGATGCATCAATTTAAGGGGCTTTACTGTCTTTGTACTGGAGGTGCACAGCAACAGATACCACACAGGCCAATAAAATTACAAAGGAGGGGCAGACACCCCAATACACATACGATGGGGCCCCTCAGCTCGAGGAACCACTACTCGTATGTTCCCCAAGTCTGAATTAATGGTTTATGCAACACATGCAACCCTTAACGTCCCTCTGGTAATTACAACACATGCAATTACAGCTCGACTAGAGAACCGATACACAAGCCCCAGTGAGGTGACACCTAGCCCCTTATCACGACACCTCAAAAACGCGTGCAACGGATGAACGGCACACAAGAAAACCCAGGGAAAGAATGTCGTATCCGGCCGCCACTTTTTAAGGGCTTTTTTGGATTTTTTTTTGCAACCACTAACCAGTTAAAAAATGATTCTATCGATTTTTGGTGGTACAGAAAGCGAAAACTATCTATAAAATCCACTTTTATGATGGTTTTTGGACTTTATTTCCCTTCTAAAAAAGTCCTCCCCTTCAGAAAATAGAAGGATCCTATTATAGTTGCCACTGCGCATGTACAATGACTGTGTTGGTCACTAATTGTGGAGTTTACAAGATCAGACTGACATGACTGAGGAAGTCATCGTATGCCAAAAATGCCTGATTTTTCATGAAATAAATATCCTGGAATAATTTGAAGTATATGTCCATCATCATCCATATGTTCTCCACCTTACTAGGTAGGTAAGATTACTTCATCGGTTATATTGAATGAGAAAAAGTGGCGGTCGGATACGACATTCTACCCAAACCCAGAAATTCCTCGACAGTAAGCCACCTTACAAAGTATTAAGTACAACACATGCACAATATACAATGCTCCTGGACTTACCACTTATATAGCACTACACCCTCGGGCTTATGACTTGAACGTACGGTCTCTTTTACGACTTTTTACGACTGTGCGAGCTAACTCTATTATCACGACTACTCTCTACAAGTTCACGGCAACAACTGACCCCAAATCTACATACAATGCAATGCGCTATGATCTGCGCTCCAAAACTGGTGCTCGCTGGCTGCGTGCTGCGGCATCGCCTTATCGCGCACGGAACCAGCGAATCCCTCACCAAGGATATACCATTATATAAAAGGGTAGAAAATACAAACTGCTGTTGCGTCACAATATGCCAGTTGTTCACCACATGTTCTATTTAGCCGGGGGTATATCCCAATGAGCGACGTTCGATATCCAGTACTTCGTTGACTCAAGATCACTGTAAAAGGGATCACTGTAAAAGGATCACTGTAAGATATGCTCTAAGCAAATATCAATGTTTGACCTTTCACCATTTTAGAGAGGCTATATCATAAGGAAACTAAACAACATCAATTTTATTATCATAAAACAGTCACTTTATCCAAACTCCTTTTGTCTCAATTTCAGAAAGTTAAGGTCCACTGAAGGAAAACAAAGGGTCCTCTTACATTTACACGAGCAACAACGCACATATTTCTGGTGTTAATTAGACAACTTTTGGACAATAGTTGGTTGATGTTGTTTACTAATGGCATGACTTTGTAAGGGAAACATCTGAGAAATGAGGATCAATTATTTTCATCCAGTGCACCAGACTGCATTATATCCTGTGAGAATGGAGGTACACTGGATAATGGCATTTGTGTTTGATAAGAATATCCCGACGTGCCATTTGTTTTTAAAGAGTAAAATAAATAATACATTTGACTTGACTTTGGTGACTATTTATCTTTTCAGAGTGTGCACTGTTCTGTGAGAATGGTGGTATTCTGGATAATGACACCTGTCAATGTGATTGTGATCAAAACTGGAGCGGTGAAAACTGTAGTCGTAAGTAAAATAGCAAAGAAACTTGTGTTGTTGTCCCAGGAAAATAAACAAACAAACGATCGAACAAACAAACGAACGAACGAGCACTAATGTGGCAAACATTTCACGAGAAAGACATACTCAGAATACAATAAATGTATTATACACATTGCCCACTATCCAATGACAATGGATGCAGCCTAATACTAGACCTGCGTAGCTCCTATACTGTATTATACACATTGCCCACTATCCAACGACAATGGATGCAGCCTAATACTAGACCTGCGTAGCTCCTATACTGTATTATACACACTACCCACTATCCAATGACGATGGATGCAGCCTAATACTAGACCTGCGTAGCTCATATACTGTATTATACACACTACCCACTATCCAATGACGATGGATGCAGCCTAATACTAGACCTGCGTAGCTCCTATACTGTATTATACACATTGCCCACTATCCAACGACAATGGATGCAGCCTAATACTAGACCTGCGTAGCTCCTATACTGTATTATACACACTACCCACTATCCAATGACGATGGATGCAGCCTAATACTAGACCTGCGTAGCTCCTATACTGTATTATACACACTGCCCACTATCCAATGGCGATGGATGCAGCCTAATACTAGACCTGCGTAGCTCCTATACTGTATTATACACATTGTCCACTATCCAATGACAATGGATGCAGCCTAATACTAGACCTGCGTAGGTCCTATACTGTATTATACACATTGCCCACTATCCAATGACGATGGATGCAGCCTAATACTAGACCTGCGTAGCTCCTATACTGTATTATACACATTGCCCACTATCCAATGACAATGGATGCAGCCTAATACTAGACCTGAGTAGCTCCTATACTGTATTATACACATTGCTCACTATCCAATGACGATGGATGCAGCCTAATACTAGACCTGCGTAGCTCCTATACTGTATTATACACACTGCCCACTATCCAATGACGATGGATGCAGCCTAATACTAGACCTGAGTAGCTCCTATACTGTATTATACACATTGCTCACTATCCAATGACGATGGATGCAGCCTAATACTAGACCTGAGTAGCTCCTATACTGTATTATACACATTGCTCACTATCCAATGACGATGGATGCAGCCTAATACTAGACCTGCGTAGCTCCTATACTGTATTATACACACTGCCCACTATCCAATGACAATGGATGCAGCCTAATATTAGACCTGCGTAGGTCCTATACTGTATTATACACATTGCCCACTATCCAATGACGATGGATGCAGCCTAATACTAGACCTGCGTAGCTCCTATACTGTATTATACACATTGCCCACTATCCAACGACAATGGATGCAGCCTAATACTAGACCTGCGTAGCTCCTATACTGTATTATACACACTACCCACTATCCAATGACGATGGATGCAGCCTAATACTAGACCTGCGTAGCTCCTATACTGTATTATACACATTGCCCACTATCCAATGACAATGGATGCAGCCTAATACTAGACCTGCGTAGGTCCTATACTGTATTATACACACTGCCCACTATCCAATGACAATGGATGCAGCCTAATACTAGACCTGCGTAGCTCCTATACTGTATTATACACATTGCCCACTATCCAATGACAATGGATGCAGCCTAATACTAGACCTGAGTAGCTCCTATACTGTATTATACACATTGCCCACTATCCAATGACGATGGATGCAGCCTAATACTAGACCTGCGTAGCTCCTATACTGTATTATACACATTGCCCACTATCCAATGACAATGGATGCAGCCTAATATTAGACCTGCGTAGGTCCTATACTGTATTATACACATTGCCCACTATCCAATGACGATGGATGCAGCCTAATACTAGACCTGCGTAGGTCCTATACTGTATTATACACACTGCCCACTATCCAATGACGATGGATGCAGCCTAATACTAGACCTGCGTAGGTCCTATACTGTATTATACACACTGCCCACTATCCAATGACAATGGATGCAGCCTAATACTAGACCTGCGTAGGTCCTATACTGTATTATACACACTGCCCACTATCCAATGACGATGGATGCAGCCTAATACTAGACCTGCGTAGGTCCTATACTGTATTATACACACTGCCCACTATCCAATGACGATGGATGCAGCCTAATACTAGACCTGCGTAGGTCCTATACTGTATTATACACACTGCCCACTATCCAATGACAATGGATGCAGCCTAATACTAGACCTGCGTAGGTCCTATACTGTATTATACACACTGCCCACTATCCAATGACAATGGATGCAGCCTAATACTAGACCTGCGTAGGTCCTATACTGTATTATACACACTGCCCACTATCCAATGACGATGGATGCAGCCTAATACTAGACCTGCGTAGGGTCCTATACTGTGTATTATACACACTGCCCACTATCCAATGACGATGGATGCAGCCTAATACTAGACCTGCGTAGGTCCTATACTGTATTATACACACTGCCCACTATCCAATGACGATGGATGCAGCCTAATACTAGACCTGCGTAGGTCCTATACTGTATTATACACATTGCCCACTATCCAATGACAATGGATGCAGCCTAATACTAGACCTGCGTAGGTCCTATACTGTATTATACACATTGCCCACTATCCAATGACGATGGATGCAGCCTATTACGCGTAGGTCCTATACTGTATTATACACATTGGCCATTATCCAATGACAATGGAGACGTGCTAGGTGTTCGGGAGGAGGTAAAGGTCAAATTGGGGTCACCTTTGCGTAAAATTGTTTTGACAATTATCGATCTGTACAATGGTGCAAAGATTGTGAATTTACCTCTGGTGGATGATTTTCTTTTAATATTAAACTTTGACTTCCGGTTTGGACAGGAAGTAAAGGTCAAATTGGGGTCACCTTTTTGTAAATATTATTTGACAATTAACGATCTGTACAATGGTGCAGAAACTGTGAATTTACCTATTGTGGTTGTTGTGATATGATTTTTTTAAATATTGAACTTTGACTTCCGGTTTGGACAGGAAGTAAGGACAAATTGGGGTCACTTTTTGTAAATATTTTTTTACAATAATTAACGATCTGTACAATGGTACAAAAATTGTGAATTTACCCCTTGTGGTTGTTGAGATATGATTTTTTTTATATTAAACTTTGACTTCCGGTTTGGACAGGAAGTAAAGGTCAAATTGGGGTCACCTTTTTGTAAATATTATTTGACAATTAACGATCTGTACAATGGTGCAAAAACTGTGAATTTACCTATTGTGGTTGTTGTGATATGATTTTTTTAAATATTGGAATTTGACTTCCGGTTTGGACAGGAAGTAAGGACAAATTGGGGTCACTTTTTGTAAATATTTTTTTACAATAATTAACGATCTGTACAATGGTACAAAAATTGTGAATTTACCCCTTGTGGTTGTTGAGATATGATTTTTTTAAATATTAAACTTTGACTTCCGGTTTGGACAGGAAGTAAAGGTCAAATTGGGGTCATCTTTTTGTAAATATTTTTGACAATTAACAATCTGTACAATGGTGCAAAGATTGTGAATTTACCTCTGGTGGATTATTTTTTTAATATTAAACTTTGACTTCCGGTTTGGACAGGAAGTAAGGACAAATTGGGGTCACCTTTTTGTAAATATTTTTTTTCAATAATTAACGATCTGTACAATGGTACAAAAATTGTGAATTTACCCCTTGTGGTTGTTGAGATATGATTTTTTTTAATATTAAACTTTGACTTCCGGTTTGGACAGGAAATAAAGGTCAAATTGGGGTCATCTTTTTGACAATTAACAATCTGTACAATGGTGCAAAAACTGTGAATTTACCTCTTGTGGTTGTTGAGATATAATTTAAAAAAAATTAAACTTTGACATCCGGTTTGGACAGGAAGTAAGGTCAAATTGGGGTCACCTTTTTGTAAATATTTTTTGACAATTAACGGTCTGTACAATGGTACAAAAATTGTGAATTTACCTCTTGTGGTTGTTGAGTTATGATTTTTTTAAATATTAAACTTTGATTTATCGTAATTCGATATCTGATGACCTCATCATGACGTCACAAATTGTTTCATCTACGTGTTAAGTTCTAAGTATATGCCAAGTTTCAAGTTCATGTGAAGTTTGCAAGTATGTGTTTTTTTGTAGACAATCGATCCGAAGAAGAAGAAGGGGAAAAAAAACGAACAAAAACAAAAACAATAGGTGTTTCGGGCACATACCCTAATTAAATATCGTCAAACATGTTCTTGAATGCATAATAAAGTGACGAAATCTCCACACATACAATAAACTAATCATGTTGTAAAAATGTTTGGTGAACACTAATACGGCAACGATTTTGCAGAAGAGACGTGCTAAAATGCAATAAGACATTGCTCTTAATGGGGTCCATCATTTAAAGGTGTGTAGCCTAACTACTTGACATGAAACGTTGGCCCTAGACGCTATATATTGCATTAACAGTTTATCTCATGTAGTACACTTGGTCACACGATACAAAATACATTAATATTATAATGTACACTTTGTAATGAGTTGTGATTTACCGAACTAAAAGATCCATCCTTTACAAAATCGCACCCTGTACGTCCAAGTGAAACCCAGACTGCAGATTCCATTCAGGTTTGGCATCGTAACATTGGGCGTGAACCCTGACTCCCTAACATGCATTTTGGCTGCGAATTTCGATTTTTCGAATAGCAAATAACTAATTAAATACATACTGATCACTTTTTAGTTAAATATCAAGGAACTTTGTACCATCTCCAATGGAACAATGCGCTTGGAGTTTTTGTTTCCGCAGATGATAAGCGTGTCAATGCAATTGATAATAATCTTATATATAATTTAAACAAATAATATTTTACAACCCTGCCTTTATTTTCCAGAGTGTACGCTGTCCTGTGATCATGGTCAACTCAATGATCAGACATGTCAGTGTGAATGTGACGAAGGCTGGATTGGCAATTTATGCTCAATAGGTACATACAAACTATGGGATGTGCATTGCAAAAACTGACGTGTTCAAAACTATATGGTGTTCGTGTTGGGCAGTTCACTCAATATAAACACCATGGAAGAATAAAGTTGACATCACTGGTGTTATTTGAATAAGGGACATTTAAATTATGTCACATTTACATTTCACATTAAAGTTAAAGTACACCAATCGCTTTACATAATTACCAAATTATCTTCTAACAATCACCCTGACAAATAATTCCTAATTTTAAAATCTATCAATCAAATTATTTAAAACAATTAATAGTTGATTTCTGCACATATTTCATATTCCTCATAAAGTATATTGATTGCGTAATGTGAAGAAATCTCTTGAAAAATGTTAAACTAATTATATTGTAAAAATGTTTGGTGAACTTCCAAATAATTTATTGCAAAAAATACTAATGTTTTGAATGTGGCAAAAATTTTGCGGAAAAAACGTGCCAAAAATACAAAAATAAATCAATATAATATTGGTCTTTATGGTAAGAGATTGGCCCTATACGCTACAAAATGCATAACTAGATTACATCATGATGTAACATTTGTGATGAGACTTTGTGATTTACCAAACTAAATCATCTCATCCATACTTGTGATGAAATCGTATCCTGTCCTAGTGATCCCCGGACTGCCACTTCCCTTCAGGTTTAGCATCGTAATATGGGGTGTGATCCCTGGCTACACGAAATGGGTTAAATGTATGGGTTAAATGACTTCTGACTAGCACCCCCTGAACAAAGATATTGACCAAATCGGTAGACCGCCTATATAGGGCTATATTGCTCAGCTGGTATAGAGTAATGGTACGGTCATTGAGAGGCCAGCGCAGGTCAGTGTAGAAGCCAGGATTTGAAAATAGGGCGTCCAGATTTGTTATTCTATGAAAAACAGTGTCCAAGTGTTTAACTTCCAATACTTTTTGCATGTGTTTTACAAATAAAACAGGGTATCCATTTAGCAAACAGGATGTCCAAAAGACACCCAAAGGTATTGCTGGCTAATACTATGTCGCAGGTTCAAATCCTTCTGCAGTCAAATTTCGTTGTTCACATTCAATATGTTATAGTTTTCGTAAATATCGGTTTTCGTTTTGGCATGTTATATCATAAAGGGTCATATTATTAAACCACAGTCATCGGCAAAGACATGATAAGTAGTTTCGATAATGACATCTAATTATTTCATCGAACAATTAATTATTTATGTCACTGAGCCTTTGGAAAGTGGTCAACAGAAACACTAAAATGGAGGCACGCTGGACAGTGGTCATTTTTGTGACCCGAACTGAAGTGGCAATGTACCGGAAAGTAACCTAATTACTTATCTCTTCGAAGTACATCTTGACATTTATTCAGAGACATCATATTTCAATAATAATAACTGTCATTTCTACAGCGCCTTTTCCAGAGTATATTGCGCTCAGAATTGCATGAATCAATTCAATGACAAATCTGCAGCATTTTCTCTATGTAGACAAATGGAGTATAAAGGACACAGCTTTTATAGTTCATCAGTGTTTTAAAGGGGGACTGACATCCTTTACTTAAGGCGTTTTGTAATAAAATATTGTTTTTGAGACGCACCTGTGTCTATTTAATCATTGATTTCTGAGTACAAGTATTTTAAAACAATGTTTGAAGTGTTTGGGGGAGGCAACCCCGCCCCATGGTGGAAGCTTCATTTGCATAAGATATGTGACGTCAGGTCGAGAAGATTCGATGTGTAAATGATGTATATTTACATACATACACATTCTCACACGTAGCGTCGATTTCAGTAAAGTGGTCAGGTCCATCGGCTCACACAGTTTTGTGCAGCGATCATTTCGAGCCGAGTTTTGAGCCGAATTTCTCTTCCCGACATGACGTCACGAACAGCTCCTCCGTGCAGGGCGTGAACAACTAGTAAAAGTGGGGGACATTTTTACAATGGTAAAATAACACTCTCAAAAACAATAAAAACACAAAACAAAAATTGTATTGATCTTTTACTGATTTAAAATAATAAAACGATCACATATTTAACTGTTTGATTTAAATCCACGACAGTCCCCCTTTGAGGGAACAATGCACTTTGAGCTGAAATAATAACAATAACTGCCATTGTTTTTTAATGTTTCCGTAGATAATAAGGTTGTGGATACAATCGAATAGAATTTCATCAATAATAATGTACAACCCTGACTTTATTTCCAGAGTGTGCGCTATCCTGTGAGAATGGTGTGCTCAGTGATCAGAAATGTCAGTGTGATTGTTCCGGCGGCTGGAGTGGTAATTTATGCGCAGGTACGTATAAACTGTGGGATATACACTGCAAAAACTGTGAGAGTTAAAATTACCCAAGTGGTGTAGGCAGTTCGCTCAATATGAATACCGTGGAAGAATAACGTTGATATCACTGAAATAGAATCTCATACATGGTTTAAACCAATAATAATGTACCACCCTGACTTTACTTCCAGAGTGTGCGCTATCCTGTGAGAATGATGGTTCGCTCAATGATCAGACATGTCAGTGTGAATGTCTTGGAGGCTGGAGCGGCAATTTATGCGCAGGTACGTACAAACTATGCAGTATGCATTGCACAAACTGGGAGAGACAACAGTTCGCTCAATATGAGCACCACTGAATACCTTTAACATGCCTCACTGGTGTTATTTGATCAAGGAACATTTAAAGGGACAATATCGTCACGATCAGAACAGACATTCCACAGGGCATGGAATCGGTGTCCTAGTTTAAGATGAAGACAGTGACTGAAAATTACTGGCTCATTTATGCAGCAGCGACGATAATATGACCTAATCATGTGAGGTATTATTTTCAGTCATTGAGTTAATCTAAAACTGGCACTCCGATTCCATGCCCTGTTGATCGTGACAATCCTCATAAACTATGTCACATTTACATTTCACATTAAAACCAAAGAACACCAATTATTTTCTATATTGTCTAAATGCTACCCTGACAAATTATTCCTCCTAAAGTGCTTTCATTTTTGAGAAAATTTCTAAAATCGCCACTTTGTCCAACAGTTTCTCAATTTCATTCGTGCCAATCAAATGAGCTGAAACAATAAATATTTTTTCACGCATTTTATGATCCTCAATGTATGATTCTATGATAATCAAAATCATGAATTTATCATTTGATAAATCAAATTTTATTTGGTGAACTTGCAAAGAATGTTCACATACTAATATTCACAAACAAATAAATATTTCAAATCGACAAATATTTGACGGAAAGACATGTTCAAAATAATTGTAATAGATGTAGCATAATATTATTAACAGGAGTAGGTCCTATAATGTCATGCATTCAACTATAAGCTATAAATGTAGTGTTGTAACATGTTATAGCGCCCTCATGTGATTCAATAAATACAAGCTCTCTCTTATATGGCGTCTTCATAGAACGTGTCTATATCACATAGTGTCAGAAGTAAAAGCCTTCAAACTCGCTAAAAATGGATAAAATAGAGCTTCCAAAAGGATTGTCATTGCAGGGAAACCTAGCGGACAACTACAAATGGTTTTTACAAAGATATGACCTATACATGCTCGCCACGGGGGAAACACAAAGCCTGAAAATCAGAAAACGGCAATGTTCCTAACCATGGCAGGAGAAGACGCGCTACAATTGTACAACACTTTCAAGTGGGAGCAACCGGACGACAAAGAAAAGCTTGCCAAAGTCAAGGAAAAGTTTGCAGAACACTGCAAATCCAACACATCACAAGCATTCCTGAGACATCAATTCTTCAAACGGAGTCAACATGAAGGTGAGACCGTTGACCATTTTGTCACAGCATTGAAAACGCTGGCCAAAGATTGTGACAGTCTCATACGGGATAACATAATATGTGGTGTGACCAGTGATATTGTCAGTGAGCGAATGCTTAGAGAAAGCAACATAGATTTGACCAAAGCTATAGAGATCTGTCGTGCTGTAGAGGCAATCAAGATGCAGATAGAAAAGTCTCAGTAACAAAGCAGAAAATCAGATGAGACAACAGAAGTCCATAAAATTGGATTAAGTCTAAACAAAAACATAAAGGAACAAAAAAAAAAAAAAGCCCAGGTCCAATGGCTGCAAACAAACGGACATGTGGCAAGTGTGGAACAACACATGCCATACGAAATTGTCCAGCCTATGGACAGACCTGTCTTCGCTGCAACAAGCCTAATCACTTTGCAAAATGCTGCAGAGCCAAGGCAGTACACTTGGCTTCAGAAGAGATGGAAGAACTTTTCATCAGTAAAGTGGGGACAACAGACGAGCCCAAGAAACAAAGTGAAAATACAAAAGACTGGTTCGTCAACCTAAAGGTGAATCACAAATGTCTACAACTGAAGATAGACACTGGAGCATAAGCAAACATCATCTCGGAGAGCACTCTCAAGCAGATAAAAAGAAATCCACAAGTTACACGCACATCTGCGAGATTGATAAACTACAGCGGAACAAGGATCCCGGTCGTAGGCAAATGTGTCATAAAAATATGCCATCGTGGAATCTTGCACAAATTTGACTTCATCGTTGTCGAAAAAGGACAAAACCTAATCGGATTGGACGCATCAGTCAAAATGCACCTGATCACGCGCATAGACAATCTGGAAAAGGCTGACATCACCAAAGAGTATTCGATGGCACAGTATGCTTCAACAAATACCATCACATCGAGGTTGATGAAAACGCTACACCGACAGTCCATCCACCAAGACGAGTACCATTTGCACTAAGAGATAGACTCAAAGAAGAACTTGGCAAACTAGTTGAACAGAAAATCGTAGAAAAAGTTGACTACCCTACAGATTGGGTAAATTCATTGGTGATTGTAGAAAAACCAAATGGCAAACTTAGACTCTGTCTAGATCCCAAAGCGTTGAATCAGGCAATAAAACGTGAGCACTGTCACATACCTGTGATCGAGGAAATAGTCAGTAAAGTAGAGCAGGCAGAGTATTTCTCCATACTGGATGCCATCAATGGCTTCTGGCAGATTCTGTTAGACAAAGAGAGTTCAGATTTCTGTACTTTTAACACACCCTTTGGGAGGTACACATTCCTAAGATTGCCATTTGGTACTCATAGTGCATCAGAAGTGTTTCATAAAAGAATGTAAATGTGGCAGTTTGTTACATAGATGACATCCTAGTGTATGGTAAAACAAGAGAGGAACGTGATGCAAGATTAAGACAAGTTCTAGATCTAGCAAGAACAAACAACATAACACTGAACAAAGCAAAGTGCAAAATAGCACAAACAGAAATCCAGTGCCTTGGACATGAGCTATCCCGTGAAGGTATTTAAGCCAGACAAAGCTGAAATCAAAGCCATTCTGGAAATGCCAACTCCTCAGTCTAAAAAAGACTTAGAAAGATTTCTGGGAATGATTCAGTTACATTGGGAGATTTATACGGTCCCTATCAGAAACATCAGCACCCCTCAGAATTCTGTTGAAAAATGAAACAGAATGGCATTGGGAAAAAGAACAAGAAGATGCCTACAACAATCTGAAAAACCTTGCAACAAGGGCCCCCTACACTTAAATATTATAATGTAGGAAAACCAGTAGAACTGTCAGTAGATGCCAGTAAAGATGGGTTGGGAGCTGTGTTGACACAAGAAGGAAATCCAGTGGCGTATGCGTCCAAAGCGCTCACACAAACAGAAAAAGGCTATGCGCAAATAGAAAAAGAGACGCTTGCCATAAAATTTGGCTGCCAAAAATTCCACCAATACATATACGGAAGGCACGTGACTGTACTGAGTGATCATAAACCCTTGGAGGCAATCACTAAAAAACCTCTGTCAACAGCGCCACCACGCATCCAAAGACTTCTGTTAGCAGTACAGAAATATGACATAAAAGTTGTGCACAAACCTGGTACCAGCAAAGAAATGATAATAGCTGATACACTATCAAGAGCATACTTGCCTACCGAACAAATGCCAGATGATAATAATGAAATAGAAATCCAAGTGCACATGGATTGAAAACAAACTCAGAGAATTTAAAGAAGCAACACGCAGAGACCAAACACTAGAGAAAGTCAAAAGCACCGTGTTAGATGGCTGGCCCGAAACAAAACAAAATGTACCAGATGAGATAAGACCATACTGGGATTTTAGAGAAGAAATCCATGTGGCTGAAAATTTACTGTTCAAAGGAGAAAAGATCATAGTTCCCAAACCACTGCAGCGAGAAATGCTAGAAAAGATACACAGTAGTCATTTAGGCATAAAAACCTATAAAAGCGGAGCCGATTCAGTATTTTCTTCAGTACTGATTTGGTCATCGAAGAGTCACCTCGGAGGTCCACCAACAACTGACACCGATCTAGAAAAGGCCCACTATTTATACCATTTCTCAACACGCATGTAGTACGCAACTAACACGCAACTCACACGCAACTAATAGGTTGGATACGCAGGGCATAGGTTGGGGATACGCTGGGAATACGCACAATAGGTTGGGGGTACGCTACACACGCAACAGGATTGCAACAGGCACGCAACACGATCGCAACATGATCGCAACAGGTACGCAGCACATTCGCAACATGTACGCTACCAAAACCTAGCCAGATACCTCAAATTTGGACCTGCGATCACCTGCGTTCATAACTTATGAGTTGCGTACCTGTTGCGATCGTGTTGCGATCGTGTTTCGTGCGTAGCGTCCCTGTTGCGTATAAATTGATCGCAGGCATTCGCAGAGAATTATTGAACATGTTCAAAATTTCTGAACTTACTCTGCGTGTGTCTGCGATCACCTGCGTGCTTGTTACGTACTTCAAACCTATAAAGCCTATTAGTTGCGTGTGAGTTGCGTTCGGAACTTATGACCACTATTTTTTATTCGCAACCATACGCAACTGGTGATCGCTATGGTGTGAGGGCACCATAAGGTATATTCCTCACCTGTATCATCTGTAGAAAGCAGAATTGTATCAGATTCTAACATCGGGCCAAAACTTGCTGCCGAAATACCTAGTGACAACAATAAATCCAACTGCAGCACTGACAATGGATGCATAAATGAGGGCATTAATGATAATAATAATAATAATAATAATAGACATTTGTAAAGCGCCTAATGCCAAAGCCTCTAAGCGCATACGCGGGGGGAAAAAAGCATAGAAAAATACAATGAGAGAGAACAAGATTACAAATAAGCACATTCAAACAAATGAGTTTTTAACAGAGATTTAAAACGGTTCACAGAACTAGATTGGCGAATATGCACGGGTAGATTGTTCCATAACATTGGTGCAGCGTAAGAGAAAGACCTTTCTCCATAAAATTTGGTAGAAGCCCGTGTAGATGAAGCAAGCAATGCCTGTTGAGATGACCTTAAAGTCCGAGTAGGAGTATAACGGTGAACAAGTTCAGATAAATAAGATGGAGCTTGACCCATTTGTGCTTTGAAAGTTAACAGAATAATGTTGTAAATTGTGCGCATCTTAACCGGGAGCCAGTGCAGATCCATTAATACTGGTGTAACATGGTGAGAGCGAGGTAAACAAGAAACGAGGCGAGCAGCAGTGTTTTGTACACGTTGGATTTTTGAGAGATCTTTATCTGGGAGTCCGTACAGAAGGGAGTTGCAGAAATCAAGTCTAGAAGTGACAAACGCGTGAACAAGACGAAGAGTAGTGGCATCATCCAGGTAGCGACGAATTTGACCTATTTTTCTGATTGCCATGAGAGCTGCTTTACACACATTATCAACATGGCTACTCATGCGTAAAGAAGAGTCCATAATCACACCAAGATTTCGGACAGCATCAGATGGTACAATAACGGACTGGCCAATATTTAAAGTAGGAGGTGGTGTGTTTTTTGTATACCGAGAACTTAAAAGTAAGATCTCAGTTTTTGAGTCATTCAGAGCAAGTTTGTTAGACAAAGTCCATGATTTTACATCTGGAAGGCAATTTTCAACTTTAGCAATAGCGGAAGCACGATCTGCTGGGTCAAATGTGACGTAAAGCTGAGTGTCGTCGGCATAAACAACACTAGAAATACTATGAGCAGCAATGAGATCCTGTAGGGGCGCACTGAACATGACAAACTCAAGAGGCCCAGCTATTGAACCTTGAGGAACACCACAGCAGAGATGATGACGATCTGATTGAGCATTGTTAATGAGGACACACTGATTTCTATTGTTGAGATAGGAAGTGAACCAGTCGAGGGCGATGTCAGTAATTCCATAGCGCGAAGATAAACGATGAAGGAGATGTTTGTGATCAATGGTGTCAAAAGCAGCTGAGAAATCTAACAGCACCAAGATGGCTTCCTTATGATTGTCCAGTGCACGCAAGATGTCGTTCTCACACGAACAAGAGCAGTCTCAGTGCTGTGGAAAGGACGATAAGCAGACTGCGTTTTGGCATGGAGGTTGTTTTTACAGAGATAGTTCTGAAGTTGAGTGACAGCCGCACGCTCAATTAATTTGGAGATGTATCTCAGGTTAGAGATTGGACGATAGTTTGACAAGCACTCTCGGTCCAAATGTTGTTTTTTCAGAAGTGGCAGAACACAGGCTTCCTTGAGATGATCAGGGAAATGTCCTGAAGACAAAGACATATTTATAATTTGTGTCAAGACCGGCAATAGTTCAGGGGTGCATTCCTTAAAGACAGATGATGGCAGAGGGTCCAACTTGCAAGAGGTAACCGGAGAACATTTAATCATCTTTTATCTGGAACCAATCTGCCAGGATTTTGTGTTAAAACAAATTCAGGGTCTCGCGACCAATAAGGCCACAGGTTGTGATAACTGCCCAGCCAGACTGATTAAATTAGCTGCTCCAGTCATTGTTCACCAACTTACGTGCCTGATTAATCGCTCCATCACAACAGGCACATTCCTTCAAAAGTGGAAGAAGGCCAAAGTGACACCTATTCACAAGGGAGGTGACGTAAGTGAACCTAGTAATTATAGGCCAATATCTGTCTTGCCCATTTTCTCTAAAATCCTGGAGAGAGCCGTCTTCGATCAGCTTTATAAGTATATGAATCTCAATCAATTCCTCAATCAATATCAATCAGGATTTAGACCATTACATTCCACTTCGACAGCCTTAATCAACATTACTGATGACTGGCTCAACAGTTTTGATAATGGGGAAATTACAGGTGTTGTTATGCTTGATCTGAAAAAGGCATTCAACACAGTCGATCTGGATATCCTAATTCACAAACTCAAGCTATATAGTGTTGACAGAAAGGGTATCAAATGGTTCACTAGTTATCTACAGGATCGTTCCCACTTCACATCAATTCAAGGGAACAGTTCAACCTCTATCCCAATACGCTGTGGGATACCACAGGGGTCTATTATTGGCCCCCTCCTGTTTATTATATACATTAATGACCTTCCTAACAATGTTTCCAACTGCAAGGTCAGTATGTATGCAGATGACACAGCCCTATATTATGCAAGCAAAGATATAAATGAGCTTGTCAAGGTAATTAATGACGACCTTATTAATGTAACAGCTTGGTTGAACAAAAATAAACTTAGTCTTAATGTTAACAAGACGGAAGTCATTTTGTTGGGTACCAAATCGAGACTTCGTAACTTGCCACACAATGATATTAATATTAACATTAATGGGACGCCACTCAGTAGGGTGAAGAAATGTAAACATCTTGGAGTCATTGTAGAAGAAAATCTTTCTTGGAGCGATCACATTGATCATGTGCGAAAAAAAGCTCTGTCGGGAATGCACGTCATTAGGAAAGTCAAAAACATCATCCCACAGAGTACCCGCAACCTATTGTACAATGCCATTGTTTCCTCGCATTTTGACTACTGTGACGTAGTGTGGGGTAACTGTGGGGTTACACTCCAAGAAAAGCTACAAAAGCTCCAAAACAGAAGCGCCCGCATTATTAGAAATGTCGACTGGAGTGTTCAAAGTAGTGTAATCTAAAAGAGCTTAATTGGATTTCTCTCAATGCAAAAAGACGCCAGCACGATGCCATCATGATGTACAAAATTATCAATAATCATGTGCCACAATATTTGACAAACAAATTTAACATTGTCAACTCGGGCTATGCATTGAGGAGAAGTAATATGTCTGTTTCCATCCCAATGCCTAAAACAGAGTCCCTAAAACGAAGTTTTAGTTACAGAGGTGCAATTACTTGGAACTCCATACAAGCCAATATTCAAAATGCTCCCAGTGTGCAATGTTTTAAAAAGAATATATCTGTATGCATCTAATTATTCCCATGTTGACAATGTTCTTTATCAATGTACTTACTGCCTCTGCTTAATGTTCAGTTTTTATTTCATCTTACAAAGTACAGTCTATTTTTTATATTTTTAAATAAATAATTGATATATTATATATCTATATATATATATATATATATATATATATTTCTCATTTGTAATTTATTTAACTTTTAATTTTATGTTTTCTGTGTATAGTTAAATCGTATTCATTTCACAGTAATTACTTAAATATAACTTACTTATCCTCTTGTTTGGTTTTTAATTATATTTTATTTTTACTGTATTATTGTGCTTGTAGTTCCGTTTTATCCACCTGGCTTATAATTTATTTTACTTCTTTAAAATCTATTCTTGCTTTTTGGACACCGACGTTATGTTTTTGTTTGTTTTAAGATTATTTATAACTTGATGACTTAAATTATTTATTCTACTTTATATAATGTTCAAATTTTACCAGACGTTTTTATGCAACACGGCCCCTTGAAAAACAACCTTGGTTGAATGGGTTACCGTGTATAAATAAGTTTAAATAAATAAATAAATAAATAAGGAAGTCACCTGTGAAGCTACCATCGTCTTTGAGGGTTTGGAAGAGATTCATCCAGAATTGGCCACACTGTTTGCGTAAAAAAACCCACCACCACTCAATTCTCTGATTATGGTTGCTCGATCCGTACCGAAAACTGCGGTGAGCCAATTCGTCGGGGTGATCATATTTCAAGAACGTATGCATTTGTTCGATATATGCATTTTCTGACCCTCGGTCTGCTCGCATGATTTTCGGGCAACCCTTCCTGTAATGTAATAGTTGGCCACACTTTTTGGATTACTGTTAGTAGTGTACGCCTCCATCCAGATTATTTGCCTGGAAAATCCATCCACAGCACCGTTTATACAGATCCCATACGGTTTTAGTTTATCGTATGAGTCTACATGCCACATGTAATCAGGTCCAGAATTCCGGTATGTCCTCCTCCTTAATCGATTACGTTTTCTTAACAGGAGTCCTTCAGGATCAATAATATGAAGCAATAACCTCACGGTGTTTTGGCTAACAACCAGTCCATTTTGGGTACATTTTAAGTGCATCATTTTATATCCATGAAGCTGTCCATACGTATCCATCTCTGCCATCAAGAAAAGCGCCACATCCAAAACATCCGACTGATTCTTCCTCCGAAATAATTGCGCTCTCGACAGAATCCGTCTCAAACTCCGGAGACTTATTACTATTCCATTTAGTTGAGCCAAGCAGTGTAGTATTTCACGATGACTTAAACCCAATCGAAAGTAGAATTTCACAAGTGTCACCAATTACCCCATAACTAAACTCGATGAGTACAACATGAATTGAAAGCATGTATCGAGTTGTATGAAGTTATCTTGTTTGAACGACTTAGTATCTCGTTCGAACGACTTACCATGTCGTTCGAACGACTTACTATGTCGTCCGAACGACTTAGTATGTCGTCCGAACGACTTACTATGTCGTTCGAACGACTTAGTATCTCGTTCGAACGACTTAGTATCTCGTTCGAACGACTTAGTATGTTTAGTTTAGTTTAGTTTATTGAATTTCCATACATCAATAAATACAACAATTTTACTAATATGAAATTAACAACAAGGAAGTATGGAGGTGCCTGGGAGAAAGCCGGGGCTTATACGAGACCAGGCACCTGGTATAATATATAGAAACATTATAGCAAAAATACATTAACAATTTAATTGTAAAAACATGATGTTTTGGTAAATTATTAATTACAATCGAATTACACAGTATTATTATAAATATGAGGTATTACTGATAGTTATAAATAATAATTACTAGTGAGTAACAACCTTTTCATGTATTGTTTAAAGCTCTGTATTGTTTGTAGGGGAGGAAGTGGCGTTAATTTATTCCAAAGGATGGGTCCCTGATGTCTAATTGTTGATTTACTAAAACTAGTTCTTACTTTATTAATGTGAAGTTTATTGGCAGATCTTGTATTATATTGGTGTATATCAACATTCCTTGTAAAAAAAGTAGATAATGGGGTGGGTAAAGCTTTTTTATCAAATTTATACATAAGAACTCCTAGATGATATTGATATAAATCAAAGACGGTTAAGGTGTTGTTTCTAATAAATAGTGGGGCTGCATGAGCTCTGTATGAGGTATTATTAATGACCCTTAGTGTCTTCTTTTGTACAATTAGTAGTTTATTTAAATACGTTTGGTATGTGTTACCCCATGCCAAAATTCAATATTGAAAGTGAGGTAAGGATAAAGGTATTATATATTGAAAAAAGGGTCTTTTCTGGCAGTATGTACTTAAGTTTGCGAAGAATTCCAAGAATTCGAGAAGTGGATGTATGTACTTCGTCACAGTGAATTTTCCACGTAATATTTTCGTCGATAATTACTCCGAGAAATGTTATGGAGTTGACTTGGTTGATTAAGGTTTTATTAAAGTAAATATCAAAATTCACATTTACACACTTATTCGTAAAGAGCATCGAATATGTTTTCTTTAAATTAACTGATAATCTATTACAATTAAACCATAAGGATACTTTACAAAGTTCTTCGTTTACTACTGCAATAGCTTGAGTTAAATTAGCACTACTGTAAAATAAACTTGTATCGTCAGCAAATAGAATAAAGGAGAGCAGATTTGAAGAACGATAAATATCATTAATGTAAAGAAGAAATAATATTGGCCGTAATATAGAACCCTGTGGAACGCCACATGTTATAGGCAAGGAGGTAGACTTATCGTTTTTCCAGATAACAAACTGTCTTCTATTTGAAAGGTAATTCTTAAACCAGTTCAAGGCCACGCCTCTTATTCCGTATCTGTTTAATTTAGAAATCAAAATATCGTGATCAATTGTGTCAAACGCCTTAGACAAGTCTAAGAAGATCCCTATAGCATGGTTTGATTTATCCAATGATGAACTAAGCTTGTCTACTAGATCAAGTAAGGCTATTTGTGTTGAGTAATTGGCACGAAACCCATACTGAAAATCGCAGAGAATATTGTATTTATTTATAAACATATTAAGACGGTTAGCTATTATTCTTTCAAGAATTTTAGAAAAACAGGGTAATAGTGATATAGGTCTGAAGTTGATGAACATACTTGAATCGCCACCTTTAAAAATAGGAATGACTTTAGCAAGTTTCAAGTCATCTGGTACTACTCCCGTTGTTAGTGACAGGTTAAAAATGGTCAATAATGGTTGAATAATCAAATTTGAAATATGTTTAATAATAAACGCACAATAGCCATCATGTCCAGAACTTTTTTTGTTTGGTAAATTATTTATACATTGCAAAAGTTCAATGGAGGTAATTGGTGTTAAGAATAAAGAATTGGGAAAATCACCACTTATATAATCTACGGGGTTGGAGTGAGACCGAGGAATTTTTGAGGCGAGATCAGGACCAATGTTGGTAAACAATCTATTAAAGTGCTCAGCTATCAATTTCGAATTATTAATTGTTCCATTTTCTGTGGAAAAAGAATCAGGAATAGACTTATTTGCTTTGGACGGTTTCTTTAAAATATTATTTAGAATTTTCCAAGTATTGTTAGTATTATTTCTCTCTTTCTCCAGCAGACTGTGGTAATAACTTTTTTTGGCATTGCGTATAAGGGTGGTTAACCTGTTTCGATATGAATCATAACTAAGTTTACAAAGATTAGTACCTTTGACAACGAACTTCTTGTATAACTTATATTTATGTCTTATTGATTTTAATAAACCTTTCGTAAGCCAAGGACTTTTAAAATCTTTATGTGAGGTGCTATATCTTTTCAATGGGATACATTTATCGTACAGCACATTGAGTTTGGAAATAAATTTATCGTAGCAGTTATTTACATTATCTGCAGGCATATTTATGTCAGAAGTATCTCTTTTCCAGTAGAATGTTTTACTCTGTTTACTTGTACCTAGGGAGGGCCAAATAAGACAATGGGAAGATGATCACTTAAATCAGATAACAGAATATTTGTACTATATTGCATCAAGTTATTTGTGAATATGTTATCAATAAGCGTAGCTGTATTGTGAGTTATCCTTGTAGGCTTATCTATGGTGGGACAAAAAGAATACGAGTATAACAAATTTACAAAGTCTAAGGTTGGATTATGGGTCTCAAAATTTAATAGATTAATATTAAAGTCTCCAAGCAAATAGCAAATCTTGTTTTCATTAGATATTTTTTCTAAAAGTGTTTCAAATAGCTTGGCGGCGTTTTTGAGAATGTGATGACGGTCCCCGTATCGCAGGAGCTTGCAATGGATTGGCCTTGGACGCGAGTTGGTACCATCGGGCCGCGGGGTGGATTGACGCCGGCTTGGAGTGCGGTGTGCCCGCTCGATCTCGATGTCTTTGCCACCGTCAATCTTCATGTGGTTGGTGAGGAAGTCCGACAGGAATTCTTGACACAGTTGATCTTGCTCGGAACCCTCTGGAATACCGTGGATGATGATGTTATTTCGCCGGCTTCTATTTTCTAGGTCCTCGAGGCGATCCTCGAGTCGACTAGTGTTAGAGTAATTGCCGTCAGCCTTGTTGTTGATGAGTGCTTTCAGGGTTGCGTTCTGCTTTTGGTTGAACTCCACTGCCGCCTTCAGGTGAGAGATATCTTTGTGGTGGGTAGATGTTTGCAGAGAGGTTTCATCCAGTTTGATTTCCAGGTTGGTGATCCTTGTTCCCATTGACTCGAGGGTTTTAATAATAGTGTCCAGCTTGGAGTTTAGTTTGGCCAGTTCGTCATTGTCACAGGTGAATGGGCGGCCATCTTGGCCAGTAGGCCTATCACTGCTCGGGC
The DNA here is from genome assembly GCA_029582265.1 of Zoroaster sp. YZ-2022. NCBI lineage: Eukaryota > Metazoa > Echinodermata > Asteroidea > Forcipulatida > Zoroasteridae > Zoroaster > Zoroaster sp. YZ-2022. The sequence continues at coordinate 10,213,706 of CM055823.1, forward strand.
TGGATGTCGATTCTGTTTTTTTGGAACTTTTATTCCTTAGGTTTCTGGAAGGATTCTTGCCATCAGAGTTGTCAGCCATGATCAGCAGTAACTATGTTGTTTGGCTGATGATTTCAAAGCGATGAAATGGCGAGGATAGAATAAATTTTCGTTGGATTTTTGGGAGCTAACTGTAGAGACGTGTTAGTCAGCCATTAGTCTCGTTCGAACGACTTATTATCTCGTTCGAACGACTTACTATGTCGTTCGAACGACTTAGTATCTCGTTCGAACGACTTACTATGTCGTTCGAACGACTTTAAAAAAAATTACCCTTCAATTGGCAGCAATGCGCTTCCGTAGTATCGGGACCAATCATGGTGCGGTAATTACAATGTTTACAACATGTTTAATTCTCTGCACCATCTGAGTCCCTATATCCATTCATCAATAAATGCACTTACTAGTAATACATCTTATTATTATATGTCATTAGATTACAAACATGAAGACTGTCAGTCCTACTATGAAGCTGGTAACAAAGTGAGTGGTGTCTACACCATCTATCCTCAACCTGACGTGTATCCAGACGGATTTAAGGTCTACTGTATTATGTCATCGTTCCGTGGCTATATCGTAAGTTC
>CM055823.1:10214828-10270722 GCA_029582265.1 Zoroaster sp. YZ-2022
TGAAACGATATTTTAGGAGATTTTGACCAATGAATGTATGCACATCAAATGAGCTGTTGGCCATTTAACGTTGTCTGCTTAAACACATGCAACAGACATTGTGTACAAGAAAGAGACAGAGCGGCGCCGCATGTTCCCCTAGTTACACCATGCTGCTATTGCATTATCCCCAACTTCTTCTCAATGAACTTGTTAAGGAAATCTCTGATAATTTTACATGACACTTCAAAGGACCATATGTGGAATGACAAATGATAATGGTTCCAAATACATTCTTAATTCCATCAATTTCTGCCATGCAACATGTATATATATTTAACCCTCCTACTGATAGACCATTTGAAACCATTCAAAATTTCCACTTTCAAAAATGGCCATGGTTTTGTACACACATGGTGATACCATTTGAACAGTGTTTGGTAGCAAGCTTTACTACCATTCAAATAGGCAGATTCACGCAAACCGTCGATGGTGGCGCTATTTTTCATATCCTTTTTTTCTGTCGAAGTTGTGACCTGCCGAAAGTTTGTTGACGCGCCCGATAGTACGTGTGAAAATGCATTGGCGCAATATCGCTAGCGCCTGGTTACGCTGATGAGGCGAGGCTTCAATGTTTTCCTGGACGCCATTTTTATGAGCACTAAATTATGCAGTCGATAAAAAAAAATCAGCGACGGGAAACCTTTCGTTATGGAAATACAGGCAACTAAATTTCGGTAAGTTTTTACGATTTTCTTGTCCAACTTTCATGGTAAAATTCTAATATAAAGGGTAGTCTACGGATGTAGTCACTTCTAGTGTCGATACTACACTTCGTGGTTATCTTAATTGGTCAGTCGATGCCAACTGTAACTTGGCGCAAAAACAGTGCAACTTGCGCAAAATGACCCGACGGCAAATAAATTAAAAAATCACCGCTATCGGCGATTTGACATGCTGAATCGGGGTGTCACGCACGATTTTGGTATTTAATGTGATTTTTTTGTTATAAAAGGGGGACATGCTATATATAGACACTTTGTTAATGTTAACATAACAAGGATACATTGCAGGCAAATTTGGTCACAACTTTTCAAATGAAACTGGATCTTAAAAATGACCAAATATTTAAATCAACAAAAATTCGTAACTTTGCATAGGGTTAACCTATCATGACCATTGACCCCTCATTTTCTTTCTAATTTTTTGCTCTATCCAGTGATATGACATTTAAAAGCATTGAACTTTGAAGCAACTTCAAATTTTCATGAAACTGCATATTATATGCAATTTTCACACTGCAAACAATTTCAGGCGACGGCAATGCACACACCCTGCATGAACTTTGGCATGTTGCCGGTTCTGGCGAGTCAAATAAAAATCTTTCATGACATGCTTTATCGTTTATATTTTTAAGTTATTTGTAAACTGTTTGTTTGTTTAAACCTCCTACTACTTGCTGCACTTTTGTTAGAATAGAAGTTGCTACAGAGGTCAACTCAAATTTATCAAAACCACTCAACTCCCTGTTTTGTGTTGACTGTTGACCCATGGACATGATGGAGGAAGGAAACTTCCTCCATGGTCATGATGGTTGACCCATGGAGGTATAAAATATTTTATACCTCCAATCCATGGTTGACCCAAATCATGTCATGTGCACACACACACACAGGGGCATTTTTAATTTTTGACTGTTTTTTGCTGTCATTTTGACCACCCTGAACAATATTTCTGTATGAACTTACCCGCATTATAATTATAGATGCATTCAACAGAAGAATAACGCTAGTTTTTAGACTGTAGAGATAGAAATTTTTTAAGTTTTCAATGTTGGTGCCATTTTGTTTGACACGTGGTCGTATACTACTTAAATACTAGTAGTAATTAGTATACTTTAGTAGTATACCTCGCGCGCTCGTCCGTGGGATAATTTGACATACAGTGTATACCGCCCTCTCGCGATGGATAGATCTGACGTCACGCTTTGCGAGAGGCGCGTGATTACGCCATTATTTTCCCGATGCTGAACTTTGACCTTGGTTGCTAGCTAGCGCGCAAGCCTCGAAACGTGACGTCAGATCTTCAACAGTCCATGCATCCAGACTAGTGAAATCCTTTGAGTGCTAGTGATACACATGGAGCCTGTTGGAGTGTCTGTATCATTGATAGACTCAAAGACAGGGTAGGGGGGCCATTCTAAAAACGATCCGTTTTTGAATTTGGACAATTCCTTAAATGGCCGCCGTAAGATCGATACTCAGAATGTAGAATACAACCGTCACTTTTCTGTCTAAATGTGACAAAATATCACAGATTTGCCATTAAAAGATTATACAGGCATGCAACTATCAATTTGTCCAAAAGAGAGGAATGTACCATCAGCCACACAGCCAGACTTTGTAGGTGTCATTATGATTGTCAGGGGCGTAGCGAAGGCATTTTCTTGGGGGATGGAAGCCAATTGCCAACATCAGTGGCACAGCAAGGATTTTCAGAGTGTGGGGGGGGGGGGGCCGGTGGACATTTTTGTGGGCAAATACCGACAGAACCATAATATGGCCAAACAAATTTACTTTGCTTCCCCCCACGGTCGCTCAAGGGCATGCACGGATTACCGCACGGGCAAACTGGGCACGTGCCCCGGGCCCAGGAGCCAATAGGGGCCCTTGGTTTTCAAAAAAAAACAAAAAAAAAAACAGTACTAGTAGTATTATGCGCGTGTATGGGCCCGTGGTGAATTTGTGCCTAGGGCCTGTGCTCATGATGATCCGTCCATGCTCAAGGGGAGGAAGGTGGGATTAACAATTTAAACCTCAGCTCTTTCATAAGTAAACTACAGTGTATTACGAAGTAAAAAAAAAAAACTCGGCAAATCTCACAGTGCTTAGAAATACGATACTGCATGTTATACTTGCATTCGGCAAACCCATAGCTCTAAGTTTGCCGACTGCAAGTACATGTATGTAACTCTATTTGTCCCCAGGTATAAATTTGGAATTGCCAACATAACACTCTGTTCTAACGCTTTAGGCCTATGTTCCTTCTTATTGCTACTTTTTTTTATTTTTTTATATTTTATTTTATTTATTTTTTTGATTGTACTTGTTTTTAATCCCTTCGATTGATTTTTATTTGGCTTTTTATATTATATTTTTATTATAGGCCTATTGTTTGATTATGTTTGGCAGCATTATTGTCGTGGCCGAGCGGTCTAGCGCACCGAACTCAAGTTCTGGTGTTGCCAGCAGCAGGGTGTGGGTTCGAGACCCGGTCGTGACACTTGTGTCCTTGAGCAAGGTACTTAACCATAATTGCTTCGTCCTTCGGATGGGACGTAAAGCCGTAGGTCCCGTGTGTTGTATAATGCACGTAAAGTGGATTGTCGTGCGGTCTAGCGCACTGAACTCAAGTTCTGGTGTTGCCAGCAGCAGAGTGTGGGTTCGAGCCCCGGCCGTGACACCTGTGTCCTTGAGCAAGACACTTAACCATAATTGCTTCTCTCCACCCAGGGGTTAAATGGGTACCTGTGAAGGCAGAGATGGTTTGCTCTATATGCGCTAGAAATGGCAGCAATTGAGCTGTATACTCCCCAGGGAGCTGAGATGGTTTCAGGAATGATTTATGAGCCTTATGAGCCTTATGAGCAGGGATAATAATATAATGCGCCTTGAGCGCCACTTAGTTGGTGGATACGTGCGCTATATAAATCTATACATTATTATTATTATTATTATTATGGAGAGCCACTAGATTGTGATTTGGTTCGTATTTTGCGGGTAATCCTACGGGGGTGTTGTCAACATTTTGTCACGTTTACCTTATTTTCATCATGCATTTTATATTTCTCTAATTGTTTTTTTTACCATTGTGTTTGTGATTGTTTCTGCCCTGTGAAATAATAAATGAAATGAAATGAGAAACTCTAGGTCCTTGTTCTAGGACCTTTGATGCTTCATTTGCCGACAGAGGCTCTAAATGCCGACTGAGAAAACATTATTGGGGTGAACCCCGCCCCCCGCCGCTTGCTATTGCCCTCGTGATCGTCTTCCAACTTAAAATGAACCATAATCGAACAAAAACATCGAGGCCAAGTAACACTTACATTTCACTGAACATTATTATAACAAAACCATTATTTAAATTTACAACCATTTACCCACAATTTTAGAAAATTACTTTTTACATCTTTTCTCTGAAAAAAAAAAAAAAAAAGTTGTATAAATCCAGTTATTCCTAGTTCCCCTGAAATTTTACTCAACGGGACAGGAGCTGATTCGACAGGGAAGTTTTTTTGGGGTAATGACGGCAAGTTGACGTCCAGAGTACGGTCACGGAAAGTGAAAATAATTTGGAATTATTCTCATATTTCGAACACAAATTAACAAAATGACAGATTCTAACTTTTTCACAAGTAACAGTGGCGTTCTGTAACCAATCACAATAAATCTGCGAAAGAAATACGTTTGTATGGTGGCCCTGAAGGGACATCGCATTCGCGAATATTTGCGCAAATATTCATGATGTCGTGAATTTTATTGCATACCTTGTCGCATACCTTTGCAGTGAGTCATATCTGTACGCGGACAATATTCTTTAACAATCTAGGGAGTAGGGAGGACAATAGTCAGGCCCCTTTATTCTCGTGGATCTTGGTCTCGTTGCTACTTGAACGAACTTGGTAGATTGTTTGGTGCCGTCAAGTTCCCTATACTCACGCAATCATAACAATAATGATACATAAAGGGGCCTGACTACTCCCTAGATTGTTAAAGAATATTGTCCGCGTACAGATATGACTCACTGCAAAGGTATGCAATAAAATTCATGACATCGCAAATATTTGCGCAAATATTCGCGAAAAAATTCACGACATCGCAAATATTTGCACAAATATTCGCGAATGCGATGTCCCTTCAGGGCCACCATACGTTTGTCTGTCCTGTTCGTTTTCTTTGTCTGTTTTGTACACTTCATTGTTTGAGGCCTGTACTGTCCCCCGTAGGCATATCTGTACACTCCTTGGTTTTTATTTATGCCAACATATACTGAACATCAAAAGAAACTTATCAAATCTTTGGAAGGACACTCATTAAAATCCTCCACGGAAAAATGAAAAATATTTGAACACAAGTAAACATCAGTAATCGTTACGAAGCACATGTCAATAAACAAGAGGTTGCCTCAATCGCAATAAAAGCAAAAAGCATGTACTGGCTCATTTATGCATTAGCAACATAACCTTATCATGTGGAGTATTATTTTCAGTCACTGAGTTAATCTAAAACTAGCAGTCCGATTCCATGCCCTGTTGATCGTGATGATACTGTCCCCTTAACTAATAAACACATTATACAAATGACAATTACATTAACATACATGTATATACACGGTAACTTGAGGTACATTTAAAGCTGTTTTTTATTAAAACATATTCAAAGTTCTTGTATAACAAATGTCATATTGAGCTGTGGATGAAACCTACACAAAAACCGTTGATGGCCAGCCTCAATTAATACTAAGAAGTGATATGAAGTACATAGAAAATCCCACGGTTACCGAGTGTTTTATCTACATAGAAAATCCCACGGTTACCGAGTGTTTTATCTACATAGAAAATCCCACGGTTACCGAGTGTTTTATCTACATAGAAAATCCCACGGTTACCGAGTGTTTTATCTACATAGAAAATCCCACGGTTGCAAGTGTTTTATCTACATAGAAAATCCCACGGTTACCGAAAGTGTTTTATCTACATAGAAAATCCCACGGTTACCGAAAGTGTTTTATCTACATAGAAAATCCCACGTTACCGAGTGTTTTATCTACATAGAAAATCCCACGGTTACCGTAGTGTTTTATCTACATAGAAAATCCCACGGTTACCGAGTGTTTTATCTACATAGAAAATCCCACGGTTACAGTGTTTCATCTACATGGGAAAATCCCACGGTTACCGAGTGTTTTATCTACATAGAAAATCCCACGGTTACCGAGTGTTTTATCTACATAGAAAATCCCACGGTTACCGAGTGTTTTATCTTCATAGAAAATCCCACGGTTACCGAGTGTTTTATCTACATAGAAAATCCTACGGTTACCGAGTGTTTTATCTACATAGAAAATCCCACGGTTACCGAGTGTTTTATCTACATAGAAAATCCCACGGTTACCGAGTGTTTTATCTACATAGAAAATCCCACGGTTACCGAGTGTTTTATCTACATAGAAAATCCCATGGTTACCGAGTGTTTTATCTTCATAGAAAATCCCACGGTTACCGAGTGTTTTATCTACATAGAAAATCCCACGGTTACCGAGTGTTTTATCTTCATAGAAAATCCCACGGTTACCGAGTGTTTTATCTACATAGAAAATCCTACGGTTACCGAGTGTTTTATCTACATAGAAAATCCCACGGTTACCGAGTGTTTTATCTACATAGAAAATACCACAGTTACCGAGTGTTTTATCTTCATGTAAAAGGATTCTGCAGTGTACTTTGTTTCTTTATTTTTGTTATTAAAACAAGTTGAGATGTCCGATTCCGATAGGTGTTAAAAACTTATTAATCTCATTTCATACAATAACCAGTGTCGTAGTTTGTCACAGTGGGAGGGGCTGGGGGATCTGGTGCGGAATGAAACATTCACTGGTTAAGTGTCAGGGCATGGAATCAGAGTGCTAGTTCTAGATTAACTCAGTGACTGAAAAAATACCACACATGGTAAGATCATACTGTTGATGTTGCATATTAATGAGCTGGTAATTTTCAGTACCTGTGTTCATCTTAAACTAGGACATCAATTCCATGCCCTGTTGAAAGTCTGCTCTGATCGTAATGATATTATCCCTTGAAAAACAGTTTTGCCATCATGACTTATGCTGTACCTTCTCTTTAATGACCCTAACCCCCTAGGTATTCTGGCTAGGAACCTTCTTTAACCCTAACTCCCAGGTATTCCGGCTAGGAACCTTCCTGAATCCTCCAAAATCCATCAGTGCACTTTCGGAAACATGCCATTATCTTCAAAATGCACCATGCATTTTCATTGATCTTTCATATTTAGCACTTATGGCTTGTACTTCTTGCCAGGTAGTAATTTTGCCCCATTTGAAGAGGTGAAAATACCAGTTTCTGAAAGTGCTGAATTTTCCACAAAAAAAGTGCCCCTTGGAGGATGAAATAGAAATCACTAAAACAACTTTGGAGTTAGGAGCTAAATTAAAGAGAAAATAGTGAAAATGCTTTCAGATTGTTTGTATCCATTCTTGGAAAGAATAATCTTTACTAAATTGAAACTAAATTGAAATTTTCTAAGGAAGTAAGTAAGCTTTAGGTTGGAATTCAACCATTTCGGATGACAACTCTTTGCAAATTTGACAAACAAATTCCTGTTTTCTAAAAGATGACAGGTCTTCAGATGGAATAATTTCTCAGCATGATCGATATACAAACTTTACACCAAGTAAGCTTTTAAATAATAATTTGTTAGTTTGATAATCTTGTAATTACTATGTTGTATTTCCACTTTAAAGAAGGTTCCTAGCCAGAATACCTATAGAGGGTTAGGGTTAAGGAAGGTTCCTAGCCAGAATACCTATAGGGGATTGGGTTAAAGAAGGTTCCTAGCCAGAATACCTATAGGGGGTTAGGGTTAAGGTGCTTTATCAAAATGTTACAAATGTTTATTTGCACTGTGCAGCAGGTGACAATGTCTTTTAAGATTATTTGCTCGAGCGAAAGCTTTACCACAGATGGTACAAACAAATGGTTTCTCTCCAGTGTGAATCCTTTGGTGACACCCTAGGTGAAATTTCTGAGTAAATGCTTTGCCACAAATGTCACAAACGAATGGTTTTTCTCCAGTGTGAATCTTTTGGTGAACCTTAACATAGGCCTGCGATGTAAATGCTTTATCACAAATGTCACATTTGTATGGTTTCTCATTATTATGTGTGTAACGATGAGTTGTAAGTGTACCTGATTGAGAGAAAGCTTTACCACAAATGTCACAAACAAATGGTTTTTCTCCAGTGTGAATCCTTTGGTGACATATAAGGGTGGATTTCAGAGTAAAAGCTTGATCACAAATATCACAAATAAATGGTTTTTCTTCAGTGTGATTTCTTAAATGAACTTTAAGATAGGCTTGCAGCATAAATGTTTTATCACATATGTCACATTTGTATGGTTTCTCATTAGTATGCTGCTGATGATGATTTGTAAGTGTACCTGAATGAGAGAAAGCTTTACCACAAATGTCACGAAAAAATGATTTTTCTCCAGTGTGAATCCTTTGGTGACGTATTAAGCTGCCTTTTTGACTAAAAGCTTGACCACAAATGTCACAAACAAATGGTTTTTCTCCAGTGTGAATCCTTTGGTGATTGTTAAGATGGGCTTTCCGCAAAAAGGTTTTATCACAAATGTCACATTTGTATGGTTTCTCATTAGTAGGCCGCTGATGATGATGGTTTGTAGCTTTACCACAAATGTCACGAAAAAATAGTTTTTCTCCAGTGTGAATCCTTTGGTGACGTATTAAGCTGCCTTTTTGACTAAAAGCTTGATCACAAATGTTGCAAACAAATGGTTTTTCCCCAGTGTGAATCCTTTCGTGACTGTTAAGATGGACTTTCTGCATAAATTCTTTATCACAAATGTCACATTTGTATGCTTTCTCATTAGAAGTATGCCACCGCTGGTGAGTTCTGACTGAACCTGATTGAGAGAAAGCTTTACCACAAATGTCACAAACAAATGGTTTCTCTCCAGTATGAATCCTTTGGTGACAGATTAGGCTGCTGGTCCGATTAAACTTTTTACCACAAATGTCACAAACAAATGGTTTCTCTCCAGTGTGAATCCTTTGGTGACATATTAGGGAGGATTTATGTGTAAAAGTTTGATCACAAATGTCACAAACAAATGTTTTTTTTCCAGCGTGGTTTTTATCACTAATGTCACATTTTTTCTTTTCATGACAGCCCCTGTGTCTTTGAAGATAATGCTGACACGAGAAAGCTATGTTACAGATTCTACAAATGAGTGGTTTTTCTTCAATGTCTTGTTGAGATGTAAGGTTCTGTGTACATGTACCTTCTTCACCACAAAGCTCAGAGTAATTAGTGTTTTCCAATGTTTCCATGGTTACTGTTCTCCTTCACAAACACCAGATGCTAATTACTGCGACCCAGATCATCAAACCTACAATAAAGCAAATAAAATTATAAACACTCAACTGCTCATGCAGATTAAGAATGAAAGAGTTTGCCATTTTTAAGTAAAACATACGAGTACATCATATGATTTGAAGCTTTGTATGGTGGAAGTACAGTATGAGTTTGTGGTAGCACTATAATTGTTGGTTCTCAGAAGAACGACCGAGCTAAAACATTAGGAATACGCTAACATTAGGCAAAAACAAAAAGTGGTAAGAACATAGAATACAACCGCCACTTGTGCACGATACCTATTGCATGTGTTTTAGCAGATGACAAAATGGTCAACATCTCACTGGATGTGCATACATTTAATACACATTTGTGACATGTCCTTGCTTGGTCTGCATTAACATATTTATGGTAGAATTCTGTGTTTACCATATTATTCCTCAGGGAACATACTGAGTGATATTGAGAAAACACTATTTTGAAAATGATGGTAGCATACTTGATCACAGAATATCCTAAAATCACTCAGTACAATAGAAGTAAAATAATTATTGAAGTAATTATAGAAGTCTAAACACTGCATGACCCCTCCCCCCCCCCCCCCGACCAAGGTCTGTCCCCCCACTCCCCCAAGTAAGTCATCGGTCAGCTACTCATACTGCTGAACCAACCCGTCACACTGCTGAGTGTAGCTATATACATGTACATGAAATGATGCATACAATGTACATCATGTACAGTATACATTATGTACTATACATATGCATACATAATGTACACTGTACATCAGCATTGGAGTGCCCTGCCCATCTTTAAAAGTACACCCTACCTTCATTACTTGAGAGCCCATTTTTATATTTGGTATACACAATGAGTATACTTTGGGCCTTTGACAGAATTTCATAAATTTTAATTTTGTTGCCTGCGCGGGGTCAAAAGTCAAAGTACACTTTGCTTGACCACTGGATAATTTGTGATGATAAGAACTTTCATTTAACATAAAAATCACTTTCTTACAATATTCTTCACCGGAGTTACAGATTTCCCAAGTTGTAGAGGTCAAACGACCTGTATCTCGCAAACCACATGACCAAAAACGCTCAAATTTAAGTTTTGGAGTTTTCTCATACAACCAAACAAACCTAGAAAGTAAAAAAAAAATCCATGAGATTGAACTCGGAAAGTGTGTGATTTGACGTGGAATGACCCAAATAATGACCCAGATAATTTCATCATACATGTACTTATAAAACAAATTAAGCATTATGGTCAAACCGTGGTCAAACCCACAATAATGATGATTATAAATTGGGGTTGTCGATCGAGCGTGAAATTAAAAACATTAAAAAGATTTAAATAAACAAATAAACAAATAAATAAACAAATAAATACAAAATTGCTGCCACCCAAAAAACAAACCATTAAAACCCTCCTATACATGTAGGTTTAACAATCAAAGACACTCAAAATTTGTATGTAACTCCCAACCCATTGACTTTGTGCAGTGCACTCAAATAAATGCAAGCACATGTGGCTATGGTAGGAGGTCAAACCAAAACCACTCGACTGTACGAGTCTGCTGCTAACTTATGCAGTACATACATGTACACAGCTCTGTGTGACTCTGCATATAACTTATGTAGGACATACACAAGTGTGTTTGACTTTGCCACTAACTCCAGCACTCTTAGAGAAAAATACACATGTGTGAACAATTGGCAATGCAACCAAAAATACTCAATTGACTGTCTGTGGGTGCGGTGCTTACTGGGCCAAATTTCAGCCTGGGCATAGGAGGGTTAAAAAATAGTTAAAATCAAACAAAGTGCTAGTTGAGACAAGACCTGTTATCTTATCTAGAAACTATTATCTTATTATTATTATATTATTTTGGAACCGTGATTACTGCATCACGTTCCCCGCTCATAGATTGGGGACACGGATCGCCGCCCATCAGATCTGAATTGAGACTTGCCTATTTTAATCCCCTCAGGATTAATATTAATAGACCTTATGCATATGACGATGCAAACGGAAGGTCGCCCTCTTTCAGAGGCTAGATAAGGTCACTCATTGGTTCATGTATGCACGCTGTGCGTGTGTATACGCACAGCGCGCATACATGAACCAATGAGTGACCTTCTCTAGCCTCTGATAAGAGGGCGATATTCAGTTTGTGACATCAAATGCATAAGGTCTATTATAGCTTTTGTCAAATGCGAATAAACTGTTGTTCCTACCGCTAATTAGATTGTACAAAAATAATAACAATTGAGAATCAGGACTGTATAAAAAAGGCAAGTGGCACAATGCACTGTTTTCTACTTTTTACCAACCTTTAATTTATATGCAATATTTATTTTTTGCCGAAAACCGAACTAAAGAGCTTCTCAGCTGCTAGTAGTAGTGATCGACTCCAGAAATCACTTGAGATATCTTCCGTTTGCATGATTTCTGGGAATAAAAAAATGATTCTTTTCCTAATTATACAAATATTCTGTATGTGATTTAACTAATTCTTAATAATTTTTTTCAATAATTTTGCTAAAAACCGTCAATTTTCTGACCGACCTCCGGAAAGAATGTCGTATCCAACCGCCACTTTTTAAGGTTTTTTGGGGGAATTTTTTGCAAACACTAACCAGTTAAAAAATTATTCTATCGATATTTGGGGGTACAGAAAGCAAAAACTATCTTTAAAATCCACTTTTATGATGGTTTTTGGACTTTATTTCCTTTCTAAAAAAATCCTCCCCTTCAGAAGGATCCTATTATATTAATTTATAGTTGCCACTGCTCATGTACAATGACCGTGCTGCTCATGTACAATGACCGTGTTGGTCACTAATGCCTGGGGGAGTTGACAAGATCAGACTGCCGCGCCTTGAGCGCCCAGCAGGGTGGATATGTGCGCGCTACAAATCTTTATTATTATTATTATTATTATTATTAGGTAAAACTTGCAGCTTTGCATGGTGAGGGTGATAAGTAAGACTAATTGCAGTGACACCATGTGGAATCTCAACTGAGTAGTAATTAGTTCTGAAAAGAACTGGGGGTACAACTCGACGTTTCGATCAGTATGCTCTGATCGTCCTCAGGAGAATGCCGGACTCTGGAAAATGCTGCTGCTTAAGTAGACTGCTGGAGGATCATCCCATGAATGGATGCTGGAGGATTAGTTCGTTGAGGCGCGCAGGCGGGAAACTGTGAGACTGTGAGACTAGGATCCTAGGGGTTGGGGAGAGAGTGTGTGCTCACTGAACTGAATCAGTTGTTAACAAGCACAGGGAAGGAGGGTGGTTGACTTAGGATATAGGGGATCCCTCAGTCTGGGGTGGGTTATGGACTTTGGATATAGAAGATCCTTCAGTCTGTAGTATAGGTCGCCAAATGTCGCTGATGAAGAAACCGATGTCCTGTGGCACAGTGTCGTGTTTGACGATCTCGATGGCCTCTCTGATGCGTCTGGGGTGCCATGCGTCGATGGGTGTGATGAGTTGGGCTGCCTGCCAGTCGATTTGGTGGTCCTTGATGTGCGAGTGCTTGACGATGGCGGACTTCTCGAAATCTCCTCTGCGGCCGTGTGCTCGGTGTTCCTTCAATCTGATGGGGAGGTTGCGTTTAGTTTCACCGATGTACACCTTACCGCACTCACAGGGGATCCGGTAGACTCCCGCTCTGTTGTTTGGGTCTGGTTTGTCCTTGTGGGTATGTAGAAGTCCTTGGAGTTTGCTGGGGGCTGAGTGGAACACATCGATGCCTGCTTGTCGGAGGATGCGTTGTAGTTTGTGAGACATCGAACCTAGATAGGGGAGACAAGCAGAGAGGGTTAGATCACTTACCTTGCTTTTGGAGTTTGGAACCGGCTTCGCTGTGCTGATCTTGTTGGGATTGTAACCGTTGCGTTTGAGGGTAGTTCGGATGTGCTGTAGTTCCTTGGGAAGGCTGTCCTTGTCACAAATGTTGTAGGCGCGTTGTACGAGCGTACGGTTGACCGATGACTTGATGCTTGGATGATGGAAGGAGCGCTGGTTCAGGTACCGATCTGTGTGCGTGGGCTTTCTGTAGACGTTATTATTATTATTATTATTATGATGATGACTGAGGAAGTCATCATATTTATACCAAAATTCCTGATTTTTCATAAAATAAATATCCTGGAATAATTATACATGTCCATCATCCATAAATTCTCCACCTTACTAAATACTAGGTAGGTAAGATTACATTATTGGTTATATCATGGAGGAAGGAAAATAGGATTTTCCTTCCTCCATGGTTATATCATATGGTTATATTGAATGAGAAAAAGTGGCGGTCGGATACGACATTCTACCCCGACCACCTTTCTCCTCCATTGACTTGTGCACAAACATGCGCGTTTGTTTACAACTTTTTTCCCAAAACCCGACTCCCATAATTAATTGCGCACACAATTCCGATAAGACTAACTAGGCCTAAAACGTTAGTATCACTGACACTGTCATGGAATCAGCACAACTGCTTGGAAAATAAAGAAATTACCTTCAAATCAGGAAGCATTCTTCGAGTACGACGAGTTACTCATGCACATTCCATAATCACAGCGCCCTCTATAGCTAGCTATTATTCCCATGTTGTTAATAAGTCAAAGTACTAAAGTAGTATCTTTGACTGAACTCTGATCAGCTTTCATAATCACAGCGCCCTCTGTAGCTAGCCAGCTAGCTAGTATTGTGTATAATAAACATACAAACACAGACTATACAGAACCGTGATAAGGTACCCCGATCAAACCATGGAGGAAGGCCATGGACACACTCCAATGTTTGTCCAGTGGGGGATGGGTGGGGTCATTAGGATCGTCTTCTTACTTAAAACAAACCATAATAAAACAAAAACATCGAGGTCTTGGTAACAGTACCACTATTATAATACGACCATTATTTGAAAGTTAACCAATATTTACCTTAAATTGTTTACAGGAAAAACTATAGTTTTATAAATCCATTCACTATTCAGTCCCCTGAAATGTTGATCATTGTGAATGGAGCTGATCTGAGAGGGAAGGGTTTGGGAGTGATGACGGCGTGCCGTCCCGGAGTGCTTTCATTGAAATTGAAAATCATTTGGAAATATATCCTCCTCTTTTGAACACAAATGAAGATGTAATTTGGGAAAATAGTTCACCAGATTAACAATACTAAAATATAAATAAATGTGGGAGACCAATTATCACTAGTTCTGAAGGACTGAGGCATGTGAATACTTTGAATGAGTCACAACGAGACAAACTTGATTTTAATGCTTACAAAAATATAACAATTTTATTTACTTTCCAATCAAAACTTAAATATCAAACTTAGATGTGTCTATCTGATAAATGTGTAAAGACTAAAGATATTCAATGAAAACTTAAAACCTAAACTCAACTTGTAAAAATATTGTCAAAATAATAAATAATAATAATAATAATAATAATAATGTGTGGACTTATATAGCGCACGTATCCACCAACTAAGTGGTGCTCAAGGGCCAAGGCGCATTCTTTTTTACGTGCATTACACAACACACGGGACCTACGGCTTTACGTCCCATCCGAAGGACGAAGCAATTATGGTTAAGTACCTTGCTCAAGGACACAAGTGTCACGACCGGGGCTCGAACTCACACCCTGCTGCTGGCAACACCAGAACTTGAGTTCGGTGCGCTAGACCGCTCGGCCACGACACTCCATAAAACCAAAAACCAACGCAGACCTCAAAGTGGATTATACTATAAAGTACAATTATGGACTTTTCTTTAAATTCTGAAGACAAAACTAACTATGATTAAGTTATAAATGTTAATTAAAATACAAATGTACAGAAACCAAGTTGTATTTAAATCTGATAAAACCTCAGAACCACTTATCCAAATGTACGAAAGAATCAAGTAAATTATTTTAGGAAATATACTCCCCACAAAATACTGAGTTAAGTATTCTGCTGTATTCAAAACTTTCAAGCATAGATATTAAAGTTAAACCTAATCCAAACTTTTTAATAATGTTACCATGCCAACTAGATTGCTCAAATAATGTAAATTCATCTCCTTAATCAAAAAGATAACTTACAAAGAAAACTCACCAATTATTTGTACTTTCACCTCTTCAAATGAGACAAAATTACTACCTGGCAAGAAGTACAGCCCATAAGTGCAGAATATGAAAGATCAATGAAAATGCATGGTGCATTTTGAAGATACGGGCATGTTTCCAAAAGTGCACCGGAGGATTTTGGAGGATTCAGGAAGGTTCCAATGCCCATGGGGTTAGGGACTTTATTTAGGATTAATCAACCAACCTGTGAAAGATTTAGCTTATTACAATGAGCAATTAACCCTAACCTTCCTAAATCATCCAATATCCTCTAAGTTGCATAATGGAAGGTTATCAGGAAATTGCAGTGGTGAAAGATTTAGAAGAATTTCGGGCAAATGTGATTATTTGTTTCGTGGATTATATGACATTGTATGAAAATGGAGGATTGAGGTTACATGTTGGTCTGTCCAAAAAATAATTCTGGAGGATTGAGGTTATGAGGCCTTCATGTGTGTAGCTATGTTTTAGTACATGCACATCTAGGTTTATTGTAGGTATTGCAAGGTCAGTGCTTGGTCAGTGGACACTGTTTATTGTTCCATGCATGCAGGGAGGAGTCCCTGGCCATGTATCACATATTAGAAACACAAGTGTGCATTCATGCAGTCTGCATACCAATGGAAGTGGTCATTGTGCTTGCTGTCACTGGAAGATTTTGAAGGATTCAGGTAGTGGCCACAAGTATTAAAAAACTGGAGGATTTAGAAGAGTTTTTAACTCTTTACTATGAAGAATACTGGAGGATTGAGGTTGTGTGAGCAAGTGGGTTTAGGGAGTTAGGGTTAACCCTCCTACTTCTGGTGCCTTTTTCAGACAAGTTGATGCACCATTTGAAACCATTCGTTTTGTGAAACACCAAGGTGTAGTGTATCCACCATTCAAAACCATTTGAATGGATTTGAATGGTAGTAAAGCTTGCTACCAACACTTTTCAAATGGTATCACCATGTGTGTACAAAACCAATGGCCATTTTGGCAAGTGGAAATTTTGAATGGTTTCAAATGGTCAAACAGTAGGAGGGTTAACCCTCCTACTGTTTGACCAAATGCAAGCCAATTGTCACTCCAAAAGTGTAACTGTCTTCAATTTAACTTTGGTACGCTGACTGAACGTACCTTATGAAGCAGGAGACGATGTCTTTTGAGGGCATTTGTTTGAGAGAAAGCTTTATTACAAATGTCACAAACAAATGGTTTTTCTCCAGTGTGAATCCTTTTGTGACGATTTAGGCTGCCTATCTGATTAAACACTTTACCACAAATGTCACAAACGAATGGGTTTTCTCCGGTGTGAATCCTTTGGTGCGTGTTAAGAGCGCATTTCACCAAAAATGCTTTATCGCAAATGTCACAATTGAATTTCTCATTAGTATGCTGCCGCTGATGAGCTATGAAGGATTCTTGCCGAGCGAAGGCTTTACCACAAGTGTCACAAAGAAATGGTTTTTCTCCAGTGTGAATCCTTTGGTGACATATTAGGGTGGTCTTAAGAGTAAAAGCTCGATCACAAAAGTCACAAACAAATATTTTCTCTCCAGTGTGAATCCTTTGGTGAAATTTCAATTTGTCTTTTCGTATAAATGCCTTATCACAAATGTCACATTTGAACGGTTTCTCATTTGTGTGTGTGCGATAATGATCTCTGAGTCTACTTGATCGAGAGAAAACTTTACCACAGGTGGTACAGACAAATGGATTCTCACCCGTGTGAATCCTTTGGTGAACTTTAAGAACTTTTTTCCACATAAATGCTTCATCACAAACGTCACAAACAAATTGTTTCTCTCCAGTGTGAATCCGTTGGTGACACTTTAGGCTGCTATTCACAGTAAACCTTTTATCACAAATGTCACAAACAAATGGTTTCTCTCCAGTGTGAATCTTTCGGTGCTTTTTAAGAGAGGAATTTGACACAAATTTGTTATCACAAATGTCACATTTGTATGGTTTCTTATTAGTATGGTGCCATTGATGATCTTTGAGTCCACCTGACCAAGAGAAAGTTTTATCACAGACTTTGCAGACAAATGGATTTTCACCAGTGTGAATCCTTTGGTGACATCGTAGGCTTTTTTTCACAGTAAACACTTTATCACAGATGTCACAAACAAATGGTTTTTCACCAGTGTGAATCCTTTGGTGAATTTTAAGATTGTTTTTCCACTTAAATGTTTCATCACAAACATCACAAACAAATGGTTTCTCTCCAGTGTGAATCCGTTGGTGACACTTTAGGTTGCCTTTCGTAGTAAACACTTTATCACAGATGTCACAAACAAATGGTTTTTCTCCAGTGTGAATCTTTTGGTGCTTTTTAAGAGTGTCTTTCCGCGTAAACGGTTTATCACAAATGTCACGCTTATATGGTTTCTCATTAGTATGCTGCCGCTGATGATGTGAAAGTGCACTTGATTGAGAGAAATCTTTACCACAAATGTTACAAACAAATGGTTCTTCTCCAGCGTGAATCTTTTGGTGAGCTTTAAGAGAAGCTTTTCGCCTCAAAGTTTTATCACAAATGTCACATTTATATGTAAAGGATGTATGGTTCTGTGTACCTTCCTCACCACAAAGCTCAGAGTAATTAGAGTTTTTCACTGTTTCCATGGTTACTGTTTTCCTTCATAAATACCTGATGCTAATTACTTCGACCCAGGTCATCAAACCTGAAATAAAGCAAACAAAATTATAAACACTCATCAGCTCATACTTATTAATGATTCTAAAAGGAAAAAAGTTGTCCTTTTTTGGGGTTAAACAAATCGTTTGTAATTGTAGTAGGATTTGAAGCTTTGCATGTTGGAAGTATATTATGAGTTAGGTTTGTGGTAGCATTATGTAAACAATCTCTTAGGAGTTGTGATAATTGTAATGGCTGGTTCTGAGAAGACATTAGGAGTAAAGAAACAACTTAGGCATATTGCCTTTCCTACTGTATAAATGATGGATAAAATGTTTTGTTTGGGGGGGGGGGGAGGAACCAAACAAAAATATCAACACATATGGAAAGATTAGAATAGTTGGTTTTCGTCCAATAAAGCAATACAGAGGAAGCTATATTGGTCAGTCTCGCTGAGGTCAACAGAAAGTCTCTCATTGGCTCATGTACATGTGCTGTACGTACATGTACACATCAGTGCATTCAAAAAATCTTATCAGAATTGCCGCGAGCATTCATATTGACTTGAAAAACAACCCCGCACCTTTAATTAGTCCCCTGGATATATAGGGAGCAAATTTTTTTGGTGATAAGTTGCAAAGTTTTTTACTTATTAACGACAACAGTACAGAGAATTCTTCCTCAAAATTGATACGATCATAAACAGAATCATTTAATTCATCTTAAAGCATTATCTTTAGAACCAATTTCAAAGAAAAATTCTCCGTAATATGGTGACAATATGTAAAAACTTACAAAAAATTTCCCCCTTATCCCTAACCCTGCCAGACGCAGCAGAATGTATCAGGTGGAAAAGTCTGATGCACTTTGATGCATTCAGCTGTCAACACCAGTGCATAAGCAGCCAAGTCTGTTTCTATTGAGAGCTGGTCCCATTGAACAATGCCAGAGTTGTATCCTGCTGCCTTTGGTGACCACAGACTCTGAGGCAGTTCGGCCTTGAGTTTTGTTAACAGATGGATCTTGCTGCACTTGGCAGCCAAGTCACTTTGACAAACGATGCAATCTGTTGCGTCTGGCAGGGTTTCTAGCCAAAATACCCTGGAGGGTTAGGGTTATTGACTTTTCACATATCCTCATACGCAAGGGTTCTCATTTTTCGAAGGTACATGTGCGAGGTTATTTTTCAAGACATAAAACATGGCGGTGAATGCAAGTCTTTATACATGTAGGGTATGACCTGACCCAAGCTGCAGTTCTTGTATCTCAAACTTGTCAAAGGTCTTGTCATTGGGTCGAATCATACCTAGCTAGGATCAGATCCTATCGTTATGTTTTCACATATATGTGAAAACATAACGATAGGATCATCCTAACATGGGAAATTTGGAAGAACCATTCTTTGTACACTAGCCAAAACAGACTGGCTACACAGATTGTTTCATATGATAAGATACGGTCTATAATATGGGTTCCAGACTATGGGTTTGAATGACAAACATGTACGTGTAATGCAAGGTGAGTTGCCCTGTTGAAAAGAGTAAAAATCTTTGGCATTTCAAGTTGGTTTTAGTCATTGCTGATCTATTTAAATGATTGAGGAAGTATCTAGGTGCATTCTGTAGTAAGCTTGGGCGATAACACGATGACGAAGACCTTTGAGATACAGTAACTGCAGCTACCCTGGCCCTATTGCTATTGGGTTTTTGGACAGAGTTGTAGTTTTTGTACTCCTATTCGAGTACATTATTTTGTGTTTTTGGATAAGCAGTTGATTTACGTTTTACAAAGGTTTTGCTCAGTTTAATTCATCTTTCAAGTAAACCACAAGCTGAAAGGAACTGACAAGGACAGGTACATAGGCCTCCCCTAAATACATTTTTGAAAAAAGAAAATGGAAAGAATGTTCAACCCAACCGCCACTTGTGCATTTATCAAAGCATGTGTTTTTTAGCAGACGACAAAATTGCCAACATCTCACCAGATGTGCACACATTCTTTGCTCAAAATCTCACAAAATATTGTTTCCAATCCTCCTTATTAAGATGTGTGTGTCGACAATCTGTGATATTTGGTCATATTTATTATTTAGACAGAAAAGTTGGCAGTTGTATTCAACATTATTTCATAGAAAATTAATAAACTTAAGTAATTACTTGACAAACCACGCCTTATTTTTTCCCACCATATAATCTTTCCCGCCAAAAGTATACCATCATTCGTAATTGACTTTGAATAAGCACAAACAAGAAAAATACCAACACTTGACTTTCTTGAATCATGTAGGTATGTGCGTATCCCACGCATTGTCGCAAATCTTTTTGGCCGCGGCCTCAATCTCGGGTTGAATCGCCGTGGCGAAGACACCGTGGAGATAGCGCTTTGTAACGTTTCGCTGAGGCCGTTCTTTTTGACGTACCCAGGAGCTTTTTTTTCGAAGACGTAGATCACATATTCTACTTCAACCTCGTTCTCAAATTTTCTGAATGCGGCATCTAGAAGTTTCCAAAAAAAATTCTCGAAATTTGGGTTCGCTCTTGCTCATCAAAACCATCGACGATTTACCAAAAGTTGAGTAAAATCACTTATCAAACCACAAAAATCATTTTTCTATACTTGTTTTCTACCTCTTGACCAATTTTGACGGCGATTGGACGATTCCCAGTTATGTTTTTTGGATTCCCAAACATCGATGTCAACCAAAGATTGTATTGCGCCGCGTTCAGCGCGCGTTAGACCTACCAATTTTCAGTCCGATAAATCGTCCGTTTAAACCTAATATACATCGGCGTAACACAATAATATTAGTTCTCATGAACTTATTTCATTTTTTTCTTCATATTTCCAGTCCAATATCATTTATTTTTTATAATGTTTAATTAAATCAGGGATAAGAATTTCTCGTGGATTTCAGTATAAATATTAAAAATTCTCAGATTTGAGTAATTTGTTTTTCTATTTTTAAAAATTTATTTTCATTATTTTGTTTTATCTTTGCAGTCCAATATAATTTATAAATTTTTCTAATATTTAATTAAATCAGGGATGAGAATCTTTCGAAGATTTCAGTGTAAAAATATGAAAATAATCCTCAGATTTGAGTATTTTTTTTTTTTTCATTATTTTATTTTATTTTATTTTTTTTTTTTTTACACATTTTTTTGGTATTTCTTATTTGTAAATCAGCACTACAAAACAAACTAATCATTGAATTAGCCTGGAAATAGGTTATTATTCTTCCTCTTTTCCCAAGCATCTAGTGATACCAACCTTTTGAAAATCGGACAAGAATTAAGAAAGTTATGATATGGAATCCGAGAAAATCTAGGAAACGAGTCACAAGTCAAATTTACATTTCTTTTGTTTTTCCTTATAAAATAATTGCCATTTAAATTTTAATGATTTACGGGCCTAAAATTGCCGGATTCAACATGTTATAACTTCCTTATTTTTGGTCACAGGAAGATGATCCTTATATCATTGTAATCGTCTATTCAAGACCTTGACAATGATACCAGTTGTATTGGAATCTGTTGATTTTGAAATTTTTTGTCACATAGCTACATGATAATTTTCCTTCCTCCATGGTCTAACCATGGTCTAACTACATCATGGATATGGACTCCATCCCATGCCATGGAGACTGACATTGATTGAATCAGCACGACTGTCTGGAAAATAAAGCTTTCATTGAATCTAGTATGGTTCACAGTATCAAAACAATGCCTTAACATGTACAGTTTACATAAATTGGCATCATTTGTTCCAAATAATGTAACGAAATTACCTGTAAATCAGTACAGTGAGCATTCGTATTCCAGTAACGTTAACGGTACAAATTCATAATAACACTTAACAGCGCCCTCTAGATCTGACTGAGTCTATTTTTACCTCCATGGTCTGACGTAACTAGCTATTGTGACGTGTGGTGTTCATGTCGCTTTGTCTCACTAAATTAATTTTTTAAGTATTCCTTAACTAATTCAGAGTGTTACCTTCAAAAACAAGCTGTTTAGGGTTCTAAATATTATTGTTTTCTAAATAAAATCTTGCAGTAGATATGTATAGTCGATAGTCGAACCATGGAGGAAGGAAGTTCCTTCCTCCATGGTCGAACGTACATCTGCCGCGGCCACTTGACTGCTGCTCATTAATATTCATATTTAGATAACACGTGTACTCTGTGACCATATAAGGATGCGTCAATTTATTACTTCTTTTTGATCCCAGTATTACCAATAGCATATTTAAACATGGATTTGTAAATTGTATTATTCTTAAATAGTTATTCCTTCAAGAATAATTGTTTAAAGTAATGAACTTGTGCATATTTAACTTTTATTTGTGATAATCGTCTGCATTGCAAGCGCGCGAGTCGAGTTTTGGATGCTGCGCCGCCAACTTTGGGCCAATGAAAATAGTGTCGCTCTTGCATGCTCTGTGCCGTTGTATCTTGTATAAAGGCAGTGTTTCAGCTTCGCTTTCACGCACGATCAGTTGCTGGAAGTTAAGCTCGCTGTAATTATCAGGTTAGTGTTGTAATGTTTATATCAAACATATTGAACCCACATTGATTGCTTTTAAATGACTTGACATTACAATAAGTAAACGGACATCTCTCATACAAACACCACTCACCAGCGTTACGCACACAGACAAGTATAGACCAAATGCATATAGCCTACCCTCTATTTTATTGAAACCCATGCTCCCAAAAGAAACAGGTAGGGGCCTACTGGACATATTATTATTAACTGTACCCCATGCAAATTTAGTTTGTCTACTTGCTGTAGAAACCCAACATTTCTGCTTTTGGAAAATTTGTGCATATGTACCCAACCCGTCGAATTCAAAACGACAACTTTTGCACTTCACTCTTCAGCACACTCACTGACCTCGTCACACGTACGAACAAAGGTACACACCGCCCTAAAAGTGCAAAAAATGGGATTGATAGAATGATAGATAATCCTTTTTGGAAGGTTTTCTTCAAAAAACTAAATCTGGGTATCATGTAATTACCGAGAAATGTCCAAAAAACAACAATAATGTCAAAGGTCACGTATACGCATTTCCAGTAGTCTACGACCGTGAAACCTGTACGGCAATGTTGCAGATTGTATTTAGACTGGTACCTCTGCGTTGCACACCATCGTGATTGTAACAAGAGGAACAAGGTTCCAGTCTTTACATTTTTTGTATCCGGCCGTTGTAAACACACGAACGATCACAGAATTCCTGGATTCGATTGCAACCAGATCATCCAGATGCACGTCGACGTCCAAGATCATCCAAAAAAGTGAGGAAAATGCTTAATATTAGGCTTGATAGACCTTGGATCAACCATGGAGAAA
Organism: Zoroaster sp. YZ-2022; assembly: GCA_029582265.1. Lineage (NCBI taxonomy): Eukaryota > Metazoa > Echinodermata > Asteroidea > Forcipulatida > Zoroasteridae > Zoroaster > Zoroaster sp. YZ-2022. The sequence continues at coordinate 10,238,083 of CM055823.1, forward strand.
GGCATAGACTGAACAAACCGGTGCTTAGCAGCATCTATCTGGACATGCTGGATTCTGGGTGAGCTATCTCAATCATTCATGATCAATATCATGATATAGGCCTAGTTTACATTGCCATCGGACGGTAGACAGAACATGTGTAACATGATGAACACAATCATGACAATGTCCCCTGGCAATTATGTGAAATTGCCCAAACCCCCGATTACATACTCTACATATTTGACAAGAAAAAATTGTGAAAGGGAAGCTTCAATTTTGCTTTAGATTCTCATATTCTCAAAATATTATCAAACATTTTTATTTGGTTGGGACACATACTAGTATAGGCGGCTTAGGGCTAATGACCAAATTATTTTGTCTGAAATGCTTTTAAGTTTTAGGGGGCCTAGTTTTATCTTAGAGAAAAGAAAAAGAAAAAAAACAACATTATAAATACAAGAATTTCCCAGATATAACTTTGTGAAACACGAGGGGGAGCACTTATTTTAAATAAATTTTCACAGGTTGGTTTTTACGCTATTTTTCATGAGATCTAATGTTAACGTGTTACAGGGTTGAAGTCAATGTTCATTATCAAATACCAATGATGAACATTTTATTTAGTTTTAATGGTTGTTTATTACAACAAAATTAAGGTTTAGTATAATATGTAATTTTTTTGCTATAGCAGTACTGGCATTTCAGTCCAAGAGAAGGGGTCTAACCACCATTCCAATCCATATCAGTTAAAAAATGTTTTAATTTATTTCACAGTGATTGTTGATAATTTTGAATTTATTTAAATCTAAGCCCTTACTCCTCTGTTCACTCTTAAATCTTTTTCAGAAAGAGGACAAACATTTTGCTACTTCAGCTACGCAGAATTGATGCTGGGTGTCATTCTCGATTCAGTCAATGGAATTGGTAATTTGGAATCAAATATATGCTTGTTTGCCCCTCCCCAGTTCTTGGATTCTATAGTGCTGCAATAATACTCCAAAGAATTTTAGAAAACAAATGTGTCGGTTCATCACCAGTGGTGCAATTTACAGTGGTGCAATTTACAAGCACCCATACAACTCTTGATTGTTTCAATGTCTAAAAATGTATGTACAAAATGGCATCTGATCTTGTAATTCTATATGTGTACAACCTTGAAAATGTAAAAAGCAATGTAGAATTTGTTTCAAATTTTATTAATGATTTTTAATTATTTGCAGTATAGGTGAAAACAAAGAAAATTTATAAACATGTCACAATAAGGAGATGCTTGATTACAGTGTTACTATCATTTTCAATTTATCATTATATTTTTTTCCATTATAAACTTGAGTTAAAAGTGAAGTATATTATAAATAAAGATCACTCTCGGTATATAAACATGCAGTCCATCCATTCAATTTATTTTTGTACAAGACTTAATACCAAGACATAAATACCAATGTTGGCTTCATTTAAATCTAGAATTTAAAGGTTTTCATAAACAAAATGAAAAGGGCAAGCAACTATCAGATTTGATCAAGTGGATGTATTTACATTTAATTTTGTTTGAATTGTCAATTGGCTAATTAGAACTTGTGGCCTTATTTTTGGGTATTATTTACTTTTGACAACTCTTCTGCCGAGGGCAGGGGAAAGAAGGAAAAACTTTATCATAAAAACTTTCTAATGAAAGGCTAATTATTAACTGACATCCATACAAGCTTGGACATGTTGAAGACTGCAGACATTAGCTATTTGACATACGCTGTATTGTTTCTTCTCCACCCAATTACTATACGCCTGTGCTTTGAGTAGACTCTGTGGTACCTGATACATGAACATGGATGAAATGCACAATTATTAGCCAACTTTCTATTATGTTCCATGTAGGGAAAAATTATTTACAACATGGAAATATCAGGAGTGTAAAGACTCTTCTCTCACAGGGTAACTTTTTCTTGGTAAAGTTGGAAAACAAAGAATGGGGAAAATGTTTATATGCTCCTCCATGCTTCAGTGTCTTCAGTAACCCTAGCTCCCCCCCCCCCCCCACCCACCAATCAATATAACCCCCACTTCCTGCCCTTTGAATATGCAGCCAAGTTTAATCCAAATCCTATACATGTAGTCCCCTTCTACCCTAAATCAACTTTGTGACTTTATGCCCATAATAACGCTGAATAAGTTTATCTGGCTACCTTCAACCCTGGCAAACTATGTTCATAGTGTTTTTACATGTTGATTTATCATCATCATGGTTTTTGAAAAGCATGTGTTGGGCTAGTGTCAATATCATTATGCATATTTATCTAAGAATACATGTTTGTATACAGTAGGAGTAAGATTTGTGGTAGCACCATGTAACTATCTCTACAGTTTAATAGAAGTGTTGGTTCTTAGAAGAACTGGTGGTGGAATAACTTTTCCATCGGTATACTCTCATCATCTTCATCCCCCTGAAGACAATCAGAGTATACTGATTGAAACGTAAAGTAATGTCACTGCCAGTTCTCAGAACCAATGCTATTTACTACTCTTGAAAGATAATTAATCTTACTCCTACTGTTCTTCAACCATGTAAAACTTCAAAATCTCAATATTTTCAAAGTAGTACAAACAACAAAATACTAATATAGTAATTTTGGGTGGGGGGGGGGGGGGTTGAGGGCTGTCAGTTGCATTTGTCTTGAAACATTTTCATGTTATACCTGCAGTTGTTGGCAGAGAGAGTGTCTTAAAAGTAGGACATGTCGCCTGTACTTAATTGAAACTTTTGATTGGATGGCACCCGTAACAAACCTGAAGTTGATATAGTAGGTAATCTTCTTGAGAAAACTCTTATTCAGTGGAATGTCTGCTAGTAACTTAGGTGTGGTAGGCTTCCGTTTGCTGACACCCATTCACATACGTAGGTGACATGATGAACTGAGCATTCGTCTCTGTCTCCATCTCACTCCATTTCATCTATGGACCAAACATGAACGAACATTATGTATACAATCTTACAAAAGAAAGATTACTGATAGTACTCCAGCACAAAAACATAACACAATAGCCAGCCATGAATAACACATGTAAAGCTACTTTGGCTAATTATTAGTGCTACAGTACACTTACCATTCACACACACACTGCAAATGACAAACTCTCAGCAGGATAAATTACTTTTTTCTTCCTTTATATTGCACAAGAGTTACTGAATACACAAAAGTGTATTTTCTTAATATTGCTTAGAAACTGATTATAAGGCTACATGAAATCAGCATGTGCAAGTTCGGACTAGAGAAAAACTAAATTTTGATATAAACATTATATATATATTTTTTAAAGTGAGACAAGTGTACATGTAGGGGTGTTTACAGTAATATCTGTACAATTTAAATAACTTTTTGTGAAATGTGATGTGTTGACAGCCAAATAGTATTTCACTTACTCATACAGGCTCATGTGATGTTGTGTCCATATGTTGCTGTGACTCCACTTGTTGATCTTGTGCAACTGACTTTGATGTTGATTGATGGAGCTCATGTATACCTGGGAGTTCACCAAGAGATGCTAGGGCACTGTAGGAATTTTTTTTAAACATGTTCACATGAATGTTTGGATATGATGTTAAAGGGAAGGTACATCACTGGTTATTACTTGATTGCACAATTACTGAATTATTTATTACCTACAGCTAACTGGATGTGACGAAGTTAAACAATTATTCAACTTATTGTGTTCTTATTTTAAAGAAAACTGAAAAACTAAATATACACATTTACTAATGTTTTCCTAAAGAATTATGAAGGGTTTTCACACTTTTCTCATGACTTAGACTCCCCATTGAGCTCAAACTTTAACATATTCATTATTAAACGATCTTCATTCAAAGTAAGTAAATATTACCGATAACAGCTGTTATGCTGTTGTACTTTCCCTTTAAGAGGACAACGGTCATGATCAACAGGGCATGGAATCGGAGTGCTAGTTTTAGATTACCTCGGTGACTGAAAATAATACCCCACATGATAAGGTCATATTATCAATGCTGCTGAATAAATGAGCCAGTAAGTTTCAGTCACTGTGTTCATCTTAAACTTGGACACCGATTCCATGCCCTGTTGAAAGTCTGCTCTGGTCGTGATGTTGTCCCTTTAATATGGACAATTTAACATTAAACATGCACAAGGAGAGGGGGGGGGGGGACCTGAACCTGAACCTGAACTTCATTTTTTCTAAATGAGAAATTGTTTCTGTAAATCTGATTTTGTTTTATAGAAAAACAAATATTTACATAAACTAAGTTTTCTATAAAAACAAAACAAAAATAATAAATGGGATAAAAATAAATATGAATTTACTCTACCTTGGCAATGCTTTGTAGATGTGAATAGTGGAAATGGAATCAAGCTGAACTCTACATGGTGTTGATGCAAGTAAAAATACTGGCAGTGATGTTTTCTCATACCTATAAAACAAAACATAACAGCTAATGAAATAATGGTGGATATGATGGACGTGGTGCATATTAAAAATTCGTACTCGTACTCGTACTGGAAATAATGGTACCTGATGCTATTTCCTCCAGACCATGTTTGAATTTTCACCATCTTCCCCATAAAATACATTGATGGTGGAAATTACAACTACTTCACTGGAAATTGTTCTGCTTTCTAAACTATATCTCATAATTATCATGTCTGTATTGTAAACATCATCACAATGTCATTGGGCCTTGGCTATAGGAACTATCAAAAATAATGTAATGGCTAATAGAAATTCATCATAAGAGTTCAGCATACAGCCACACAAAAAGCCCTACAAGTATTATATTATCAAACAATATTTCTCTTTTATTACTCTTACCTGTCCAACAATCCTACAAATGCGACATTATTCATGATATCATCATGGTCACCATCACGTTCAACAATCAAATCCCTGAGTGTTTGCCATCATTTGAGGTTGGCTGGCCCGTCAATGGTCGCCAGGCATACGTCGTTTTATTGCCGTAGACGGTGAGCCTTTCTTTGCCCAGCCCGCTCGGTCTAAATTCTGGCGTTGATTTTGACGGATGGACTTCCAAACTGAACAGTTTTTGTCACTTTTTTATTGGCGTTGATATGATGAAGGGGCTGTGACGATGTTCCGAATGAATGCGTCATTGTTGTTTCCAAAACTAAACTCGCTGGCAGTATCATAATTCAAAATACCCGACACGAAAATCACCACAGTGGTCGAGACCCTGCTTTACGCTCCACGCGAAAAGTGTTGATATATTTATGGCCTAACCAGCAGGCTCACGCCTCGGGCGCTTGGCCGCGCTGGCGCCCATGGCTGTACTGGTACAGTCTTGGTTCGGTTCCCGGTGTCTCGGGAAAGTGCCACGACTTTCGTCTTTTTGTCGATTTTGAAAATTTTCACCCATTGTTTCAAAATCATTTCACTTTTGTCAAGTATCAATGAATTATAAAAAATAATTATTCTTGAATTTGGTTCAGCAATAAACATTTTAAACGTCTGAAAGTGCGACTATTAATTTTGTCCTCGTGAGTTTTCTGGACAAATTTTGGTCGAAGAAAGTCACATGACATTGGTTTTTGTACAATAACAGAAAAACGACACATCTTTCAGGAGTACTTGTGTGGACAATTATATTCTACTTTTGAAAGATCTTTCCAACCATGTATGTAAAACAATGAAATGTTGAGGGGCGTTTTTTATCGCCCAATTTCGCGCGACAAAGGCGGTGTGTACCTTTAACATACGCACAGTTGTCTGAAAGCCAGCTGCTAATGCAATTACAATCACACGATCGAGACATGATCTGTTTTGATTGTCCTTGTACTCAACCTCGTATGAAAGGATGTGGTATTTAATTATTACAACGAAAAAGCTTCACTACTTCTGGGTTCAAAAGATCAATAACAAGCAGGCAGTTTCTGTTTCCTCCTTTGACGCACAAACAATTCCTCAGCTCCACTATAACGTTACATATCTCAACAACCACAAGGGGTAAATTCACAATCTTTGCACCATTGTACAGATTGTTAATTGTCAAAAATATTTACAAAAACGTGACCCCAATTTGACCTTTACTTCCTGTCCAAACCGGAAGTCTAAGTTTAATAATAATATTTAAAAAATCGTATCTCAACAACCACAAGGGGTAAATTCACAATCTTTCCACCATTGTATAGATTGTTAATTGTCAATAAATATTTACACAAAGGTGACCCCAATTTGACCTTTACATCCTGTCCTAACCGGAAGTCAAAGTTTAATATTAAAAAAATATTTTCAAAATCGTACACTGATTAGTGAGGACGACGGTTTCGTCAAAATCACAATTCGTATCTGGAACTACACGAAAACTGGTTGTAAAAACTCGCCAAAGAAATAAATGCCTTCTCTCAAAGAATTTCGGTACCAAAATTTACCCTTATGTAGCAGAACAGATGTTTTTCACATTTGAACTGTTTTTTCAAGAATAAATAATGTGATAAGTTCAAATCATCGAAATGGACTTCAAACAAATCATCGTTGGTAACCACATCATATTTTACAGGGTACGTACTCTTTAATATGAAAAAATAATAATGCAAAGTTTCTTTAAAAAACATTCTGACGTCATCATCACTGCCCTGACAAAACTCGAACACCTCTGTGTTTGTAATATCACAAACACTTCCATCTAGTTTATTTTTGTTTGTCTTTTTTTATTTTGTCTTTTTTGCCCCAATGGCCGCCCATATCAAAGCGCGTGTACAAAACTATGCGGAATTATCAACATGTGAGCTAGTGTGAAACTGGTTCTGGATTTACGCACATTAATATTATGAGGGAAAATTGGGGACGAAGTAGTTTTTGCGTTTTCTACATCACGAAGGGACAGTTGGGATAGTTGCGTTCATGTGAACGTTTTCTCGAAGGGATTATTATTTTAAATTGTTAATTTTGTAACGATTTTGAAGCCGGAAACCTCGATACTTTTTGGCCTAATAATATACTCGTTTAATAATTAATTCTAAAAAACAATAGGCCTATTACAAAAACGGCGAAGATTTGGACGGTGGTGGGTTACCACAATATAACAACAATTTTGTGCACCATCTTTCCTCCTTGAAAGTGCCAAAATTGTTGGTTCCCACGGCCACCCGGCCGTGTCAAGTTTGCATATTTTACCAAACCAAAACAAGAAGGAATGCCATTAGCATTGAACACCTACCAATCTAGTGCACTGATTGGATAAATTAACTGCTCTTTGATTGGCTGCAAGGTACAAAACCTGAATCCCAACTTTGTCACAAATTTCCCAATGGACATTCACACAGTTAAAATTGCCCATACCATTTACACACACAGCTATTTGCTATTTGATTGGTTAAAAGTTCTTACACAGGATCCCTCATTTACATATCTGTTCGTATAAAAAGAGATGCACTGTGCGTTACGTCAAAGATACTTTTGTAGTATCTTTGGTACGTATACGCGTAACATGCAGACATAAAAACACACTGTCCCCCCCACGTGCAGTCAACTGTGTGTACTGTATTGTATGTAGACTAGACACAACTGAACTTTTGACAACCTGACTGCACTCATTCTAGCGGTGAGTAAAGAAAACAAACTAAACAGTTTATTCATTTGTATTATAAAGCATTTGATCTCCTAGAGTGAAATGTCGTATTTTTGTTTAAAATGTAAATGTAACGGTTCGCGAACATCCGTAACGTTAGTTTCCGTATTCTTCAGCCGATTTTCATGAAACTTTTTACTGAAGTTAGGTAGGACTATCTATGTTCAGACAGTTTTTTTTACACGATCTGTGTTCCAGAGTCTACAAAATATCATGGGGTATTAATGGGGATTTGGTAATTTTTTTGTTGCCCAATTAAGGGTTGAGGATTGTTAGCACAGTCACAGGCACGTGGTGAACAGGTATCTTTGTTAACTCCAGACATATCTTATTTGTCTCAGGTTTCGTGTGACGATGCTAGATGTCCTGTGTATTGTGTTGTTGAGCTCAATAGAATGGGTGGTTCTTCAACCAGACAAATCATCAGGTACGTATTCATGGTAGGCCTAATAGAACTTGATCACGCTGTGGCTATCTTTGTCAAATTAGGCTACTACAATACAAAGACAAATCATCAGGTACGTATTCATAATCATGTTAATCATGGTAATAGAACTTGATCACACTGTGGCTATCTTTGTCAAATTACTTGTATCCAAGTATGAATATAGGCCTAGTGCAGATTCTAAGTTCTTTGAAGCATAAAGGGGTCTCACCATCAAAATAATGTTGACGCCATTGGTGTTATTATAACACCACAACGAGAGTTAGCCCATCCAGCGAAGTAATTTTTTTTAGGCTAGCCCAATTTATAGTTATTGTATACATATTCTCCACACTCTCCAGACCATGACAATACATGTCTTTCAATTTGAGCAGGCTACAGTTAGGGGTACGTTTATGGAATTTTCCCGAAAGCATTGTCCCTTACTTGCTCCAGATAGGCTTAGAAATATAGAATGAAAGATGTGTCCATTCAAAATTAAAATCCAAGGATTACTAAACGTGTGTAATAAGTGGCCGTTGTGTTTCTAGCTATGATAACGACGTACGTCAGCTTATGCACATGCGTAGTTGTGTTCGAAAAACTTTGTGCCAAAACTACTTCACTGGTACCTAATTGTCATGTCTGCTTAAATAAATAAATAAAAGATAATTCCTGATCCTTCATCGTGAAGTAAAGGGTTTACAGTGCATCATACCAACTTTCATGACTGTTTATTTTCTGAATTGACCAAGACCTATTTTTTGCATGACTGCTGAGGGCCTAACTGTTGCTGAGTGTGTGTGTCGCAGTTATCGGCCATAGTTTTTGTATCTGGTCATAGTCATAGTGCAAGCATTGTGCTCACTGCACTTCACAAACAACAAACACGTTCACCGTTACGGCATTAGGCTAACAGTAACACTAGCCTGAACTCTTTTTTTATAGGCCTGAATTAGAGGTTCAATTCTTAGTTAGTATTCATCTAAATAAAAATTATTATAGTTTAGTAGCAAAGCAGGGCTAATATAACTTGTCTTAAAATAAGCCTTTTTAGACCTACATAACATATACATGGAATCATGCACTGCAGAGTAAGTTTTGTGAAAAAAATCCTGTTAGAGAGAGAGAGAGCTACGCCTATATGTCCCAAACATTTTCATTTGTGTTGAGTTTACCCAGCCAGTGTGTACAGGACCAATGAAACAGACCTATGACTCATTATGAGGCTTGTGGAGCCTCATTAGCTCAATGAAAAAAATAGTACCTCGAGTTAGTACTAAGCCTTGTTTAAGAAGAGCAATGCTGATGACCAGTCCAGTTTGTTCTGCATGTTTGCTGATGACCTTCCTTATGTATATCCCCTTGTTGTGTACCATAAGTTTGGGTGCAATTATGTGGTGCCAAAGAGTTCCTTCTTTGACTGAAATCATCTTTACCCTAGTTACTTGAACCATGGAGGAAGATGCTTGAACTTGGCATATCTTCTCAAATTTCAGCATTCATTTGATGTGTGTCTCTACTAGTCTTCTCTAATACACAGCATGGCTGCCTCAACACCATACAAAATCTGGACCCTTGATGGAAAGAAGAAAAAGATAGTAGCAGGGAAGGACCTGGAGGACCTTAAAGACAATGGTGAGAATTTTGTGATTATAACTTTGCCAGTTTTAATTTGAAAATAATTATAACTCACCCAGTGCCATGCAGGCAAAAGTACATATTGTTCCACTTTGTTATAACTCCTTGTTTAGAATGCAAAGAGGATGTAAAATATTATCAATGCCATTGTTTTTTCACAAAGATTTTTGATCTCATCCCATTTTCTTTAAATACAGTTGGTCTCAAGATGGGCATCGAACCAGGCTTCAAACTCCAGTTAAAAGATGAAACAGATGTAGATGATGACATAGCTCTGGGAATGGTTTCTCATGGAGATGTTCTCTATGTGGTTACCCAGTCTAGTAATGGTAGGTAAAATGACAGGCCTATGAAGAAAGTTTGCACTCTCCCAATAAACTGTCCAAAAAATGTATGTAAATACAGAAATTAATGAAATTAAAACACACTGAAAAATTGTTATGTAGTATTCAAGTTGAAAAGAAAAAGCTGATTTATGTTGATTTAGCTGGATGAAAAGTTGAAAGTTGAACTGAAGAAGAATTATTGTTCAAGCTTTCAATGTCTATTAGTTAATATTGATCCATAAAACACAATGTGTGGAGATGAAGCCATAGCCTTTCACAGTGGACATTCATATAGGACCATTTGTGGCATTGTTTCCACATGAAATTTGCATGCCTCATTGTTGCATTTTCCCTTCTTTAATAACTTATATCTAATTCTATTGTTTTATTTTTCTTATACTATACTTATACTATACATATAGACCTCCTGCATAGGTTGCCATCACTGAGGTCAATGGAAACATGTATATGTGTACACGCGGCTGTCACGCAAAACTCTCAGTCAATGATAGGTCTTCGTTTTACCTCAGTGAGGGCGCTGTTTGAGCTTGTGACGTCATATTTGATGAGAAGGAAAATGGAGTGGTTGTCCTATTTCAGTTGGAAAATATGATACAAATTGTGGTACTTTTGTTACAACTATCCATGTTGTATTTTACATTAGTTGAGAGATAAATTTATTTTTCTCTTTTTTTAATGCAGATGATGTTGACAGAGACTTTGATGATGACATCAGTAACCTCAATGCTGCTTCAAAAGACAGTATCCAGCACACTCATACTATTGATCCATATAGTGAAGGTTAATATCAATTCGAATGACATGCTTTTATTGGGACTTTCCAAACTAAATTGGGTACAGACATGGTGGTCTCAATTGTAACACTGGTGTGTACACATACATGGGAGTGTGCCGATAATTTACTATAATTTTTCGATATTAGTTTGGTTTTACCCTTAGATGGGGGTTGGGGAACCCAGGTCACAAAGCCTCACCCCCCTTGTAGGCAAAATATTTTTATAAAGTTTTCTTTATTGCCATGGCCACTTTGCCCCCCCCCCCTGTATTCACCCTTGTCCATCACTCTGCATGTGTGATCTGCATCATTTATTTTGGATTCTTGATGCTCTGTAGTGCATTCCGAGTACTTTTAAAATAATCACTTCTTTAATGGTTTCCAGAGATGGTTTAGAGTTCACTTTTTTCAGGGCCTTTTTTATATGGGTGACCAAAAAACGTTGGGGTTGGGGATACACACATTTATTGATATAGCAGCCCACTACTCTAAAAAGGGGAATGCAAGTCCATCAATCCCCAAACACTCTACGCACATTGATGGGGAAATGAGGGTGGTAGATTGTTGTTCAGATGTCCCAATAAGTTTGTCCAAGACTGTAGATCCGCCTGTTGGGTAAAGTATACTTTGAAATATTTCTTTGATATATAGTGAAGATGAAATCCGCTGATGGTTTATAATCACTGATTTTGGGTAATTACTAACAGTGAATCATTCCTTTATAGATATTCCAGAAACATCCCAGCCCCATTATGATTCACCTGGCCAATCAGTCGCACAAGGTCCTGCTGTACGACCTAAACAGTGGATAACATCAGGTAATGTTTGATAATCAGTGTGAGATGTAGCTAGCTGTGGTTTTAGGACCTACAGATCCATGTCATTTGATTGGTGGAACACACATCACGTGTCAACTACTAGTTTGGCCATTGCGTCTTCACTCTAAAAGATAGTAAGATAGTACAGCGAAGAGCATTCCTATAGCAAAACGTGTGTAAGATAGTAAATACTATTTTACACACGAAACATGCATATAAGCACACTTGAATGCTTACATACAAAACATTCATAGGGACACTCAATCGTAGTTTAGTTCTGGTTCTCATTTAAAAGGGTAATCGGAGTGCTAGTTTTAGATTAACTCAGTGACTTAAAATAATACCCCACATGATAAGGTCATATTAACATTGCTGCTGAGTCGCTCTGTTAAACTAGGACACCAATTCCATGCCCTGTTGAGTCTACTCTGATCGTGATAATACTGTCCCTTAAAAAACAAATATTGAGTGCCTTTTATTTTGTTAATTTTGCTAAGTTTGATAATCATAGTGTGGTGATGTAGCCAGCTGTGATTTTATATGCATGCACTATGGCATGGAGTTACACATGATCATTAATGTCTCTATACGTACTTCTGACAACATGGGCATCAATCGATACTTAGACGCATGTGAAAATGTATTCAGATTTTAAGAAATCATTCTAATGAGAAGTTAGAAAAGTTTACTCTTTTCTTAATGTGAAAGGGAAATTATTTAAATTTTCTTAAAAGTAAAGGCACCTCATCAGACAAAATAAACAGAGGGATCTTTTATGGAAAATACCACTCTGTTGATTGCTTGACCTCAAATTTGTCAAAATCACTTTTTTTTTAATTCTGTATTTACCCCCAAAACGGCATTGCTATATCCTCTCTTGTGGAATGAATAATGTCTATTTGACTTTTCTGTGTTAGGTAACATTCCAGAGGTTCTAAATGCAAAACTTATCGCAAGGATATCAAAGGACATTGGCAACAACTGGAAGTTACTAGCTGCCGAATTGGATTTCGAAGAACCAGACATTCAAACATTCGTAGCAGATGCCCCACTTAATCAAGTAGAACAGACACGAACAATGCTCAGTGAATGGGTCAGAAGAAATGCCGAGAGAGGTGATCGTGTTGCTGTGTTGATATCAGCTTTGAAAACCATTGGTCTAAATGATGTGGCATTGAGTGAGTATGGTTATATTTCCTTCTTGTTTTTAAAATGTTTTGAATTGTCAGTATGGCAATATTTATTTCCGCTAAATCGGTAATGCCAGTACACCAAAGGTTTTGCCAGTGACTGTTCTAACCAGCTCCACTTTTTTGATCAATGTATGTATCTGAAATATTCAATTTGAAGATGCAATAATGTTTTAAATTTTTGAATACTGACAAGCCCAACCATATTGTGAGTATGAAGCATGTGTTGAGTTTTGATTTGAACAAACTGTAAATTAGGGATCAAGTTAGTTTGGAACAAATTCTTTAGGAATGAACATGGCTTTGGACAACTTGGTTTGCAACCAAGCTTAATTTGAAATCTTCTCTTTTTTTCTCTCAAACATAATTCGATGACAACTGGATCCGATCCCAGTGAATTGATGTGAGATTAATTATTTCAGTAAAAAAATTCTTACCAAATCCACTTACTTATAGTCTGTACCTGATGATAGTCATGCATGTAGCAAAAAACAATAAAGATGTGTGTGATCAGGCAGAAACTAGAGTGATTACAAATTGTAGGTACTTTTTGGTGGCAAATTTCTGTTTCAGTTTTACGAAGCCATTCACACGCTTAAATAATTTATATGCAATTTTGCAGAATTCTTTATTTTTCTTTGTCAAGAGTCAGGCTGTTCAAAACATCTTTAACTATCCTCACTACCGGTTATTTTCAGAACCTCACCAATTCTTCCAAGAAGAGATTATTACACATGGTGTTACCCATAAACCTAATCTTCTAATATCCAAACCATCATGCAAAGCTTCAAATCAAATTTAACTTGTGGATGTATATCTATTTTGTTTTTACAGAAGTAACGTATCTCACAGGTTATCAGCCAAGCCATTCTCAGAAAATGGGTCCAGAGTTGAGAGATCGTTCACAAGTTGCTGCTGACAATTGTAACCCAGCATTAAAAGCACACTACCAAACGACAGGTAGCTATATGCTTTGAACATAAATCTTTGGGTGGCACATCAAACACATTTATGCCAAATCGCAATTGAAAAGTGTCCATATAAATATAGAACACACAAAGAACTACAGAAGTTGAGTATGAAAAGATATTTGAGGGCGGTCTCGTTCGTTGCCTGTGCCTGTGCCTTTTAACCCTAAAGTGCCCAGCTTTTTGGGGTTTTTCGAAATTCAAATTTCGAATTGTGTTAGCAGTGCCATCATAGATTCTCAGGTTCCAACAATAGGCATTTCCTGAATCAGCAAGGATGTATCCTTTGATTCCATATTTTATCGGTTTCTGTGGATTGTAAACACGGAATGCGAGGCAACCTTTCCATTTCAACATTCCCTCATCGATGGAAATTTCCCCACCAGGTTGCAATTCCTTGAACTTCTGAACCGTGTAATCACAGGACGAACTTTGTAGAGTCTGTCTTCATCATTCTGAGGCCTAGCATCGTTGTCATTGCAATGTAGGAATTTCATGATCAACTGGAACTTGTTCCTTGACATCTTAGAGCCGAAGAAAGGGGTGCTCAGTAATTCATCAGTTGACCAGAAATACTTCATGTCCGGTTTGTGCACAATCCCAGTCAAGATGACAAGGCCTAGGAAGACCTTGATGTCCGGCATTGTTATATCTTTCCATCTCCTAGCCCTGGCATGAGGGGAGAGCACTGGGTTAGCAGCAAAGAACTGCTGAGCATAGAGGTTAGTTTGGTCAAGGATTATCATCCATGTTTGCTGCAGCCCCCTGAAGGCCAGGATTACCCCCAAAAGGGTTCACAACTGGTTGCCGAATAGCTGGACCCCAGTTAGCATCGTCAGCAGGTTGTCTTTGGTTGGCTGGTTGTGCCCTTGGGCGACCTCTAGCACGACCCCTAGCCCTAATCCTGGCCCGACCTCTACCATTACCACAGCCCCTTGGAGCAGGAGGGGTTGGAACTACGATCACTGTCAGGACTACTTGGCCCCTAAGCACTACCGTCGCTAGAAGAAGGCGAAATATCATGTGCACGATATTGTCCTCTACCCCGTCTTCCCCTCTGACGTATTCCTCCTCCCCTCTAACGTATTCGTCTCCGACCCCTGGACCTTTGGACAGGGGGTGTGACAGGCCTATCATAATAGAACTCTCATTATCGCACTGCACATAACTACATGTAGGCATATCATTATCACTAGTCTCCTCTTCAATATCCCCCCTTCATCTTCTGACTCACCATCCTAGTCTGATGATAGTTCCACATCTGAATCCGAAAACAAATCCCTTTCACTGTCTGAATCGGCAAAATAATCACAAACATCTTCTGGAGTAAAGCGTGCGCGTTTACTGGGGGCCGCCATTTTTCCTAGAACATCTCAGAAACCGAAGCGCCCTCTCGCAAGAACACGAATAACTAAATAAAGAAAAGGCCGTACATGTCCAGAATGGTATCAAACGAAAGAGCGATAGCGCCCTCTTCCGACAGCCTTAATATTATGGGTCATACATGATGTACGATTGGTGGCATTTTTGGAGTACAAACAATAGATCGTACATGTACGACATTGGCATTGAAAGAGTTAAGTGCCTTATTTCCTGTGGCAAAGGTGGTGTAGGGAAGATTGTCCGTGACTGGCCTGTTGGTTCTATTGGTGTTATTTTAACACCACAATTTTGCAGTAGGACTAGGGCTATACACTGGTGTTCATATTTGCCCAAAATGAATACCATGAAAGAATAAAGTGGACATCATCAGTGTTATTTTAACACTACACGTACGGCTATGGCAATAACTGTATCCTAATAATTGGTATATTATCCATCTACCTTTGCAGATCTTCCCATAACATCTCAGCCCCAGTCAGTCATGCAGGATCATGTTGTGCGTTTTAAACAGGATATATCATCAGGTAAAGTTTTGAAATGTTTGTTTGATAATCATCGTGAAGATGTATCCAGCTGTGGTTTATATCATGCATTGCATATGATTGCCAACGTCTTTCTATGTACTTCAGAAAAATATTGGCATCGATTGTTAATTAGAAATGTGTGTGTGAGGGGGGGGACACATATGGAATCAGTGACGGATCCAGGATTTGGCTAACATGGGGGTGGGAAACCCAGTTCGCACAGTCTCAACCCCTTCTAGGCAAAATATTTGTGGCAAAACAAATCACGAGTTAGAAAATTGATTTTTGTTTCTTGCATTAACAAATAAATGACATATGAAAACAATATTAATACATTTCAAGCTCAAAACCAGAAAAGTCTTTTGGGAGGCCATTCCCTCTTCCCCCCCCCCCCAAGGATCTGCCCTAGTCCATCCCTCTGCATGAGTGATCTGTGGCATAAATGTTTGATTCTCACTCTATGGATTTGAGATTTTATTAAACTGAGAAATATACACAATTAAAAAAGCAATGTGAATCAATTGTGGTGAATGCACTAATTTTTTATTAAAACAGCTGTATTTCTATTTCAGTATTAATGAATGGTACTAATTATTAATAATAATAATAATGTGTGGACTTATATAGCGCACGTATCCACCAACTGAGTGGTGCTCAAGGTGCATTATATTATTACCTCTGCTCATAAGGCTCATAAATCATTCCTGAAACCATCTCAGCTCCCTGGGGAGTATACAGCTCAATTGCTGCCATTACAGCGCATATAGGGCTAATCAACCAACTCTGCCCTCACCCATTTTAACTCCTGGGTGGAGAGAAGCAATTATGGTAAAGTGTCTTGCTCAAGGACACAAGCGCCACGGTCACGGCTGGGATTCAAACCCACATTCTGACGACTCAGCCATCAGAACACAAATCCGATGCACTAAACCGCTCGACCATGGCACTCCAGTATTTCATAGTAATTTAGGTTAATAAGTGAAAAATATGTTTTGGAAATAGTATTCCCCCCCCTCCAGGATCTGCCCTAGTCCATCTCTCTGCATGAGTGATCCGTGGCATAAATGTTTGATTCTCACCTCTGGATTTGGGATTTTATTAAACTGAGAAATGTTTTGGAAATAGTACCAAACGTTACCAAAATATTTTGTATTATATAACACACACACAGATCCATGTCATTTGTTTGGTGGAACACACATCACGTGTCATCCACACGTTTGGCCATTGTGTCTTCACTCTAAAAGATTGTAAGATAGTACAATGAAGAGTATTTCATATACAAATCATCCTAATGGAATAGTTCCAGTGTCTTTACTATTGTGACGTATAGTCAGGTTCCGATTTGTACTCGTATATAACTGTCACTATGAATAACTTTACCCTGAAAATTCCCTGAAAATCTGTTTTACCATGAAATTAATAGTTCACGACAATTTCATGACTACACAACACCGTGAAATTGCCATGAAATACTCTTGGAATTCCTACGCTGTGAAAATGCTGTGAATTTCTAGTGACAGTTTTGGGGCAGCTCATTAATTTTCGAGAGCACCCTGAATTTGCTGTGAAATCACCGTGGACATTATTGCCAATAAGAGGAAGAGACACTGAAATTGCAGTGAAATTAGGGTGAACTGTTATTTCAAGGCAAAACGGATTTTCAGGGTATTTGCAAGGTGAAGTTGTTCATAGTGTGTATTGATATTCATTTAAGTATAGCCCTAATGCATTTAAGTATAGCCCTAATGCATCTAAGTATAGCCCTATAATGCATCTAAGTATAGCCCTAATGCATCTAAGTATAGCCCTAATGCATCTAATGGAGTGTCGTGGCCGAGCGGTCTAGCGCACCTAACTCATCAAGTTCTGGTGTTGCCAGCAGCAGGGTGTGGGTTCGAGCCCCGGTCGTGACACTTGTGTCCTTGAGCAAGGTACTTAACCATAATTGCTTCGTCCTTCGGATGGGACGTAAAGCTGTAGGTCCCGTGTGTTGTATAATGCACGTAAAGTGGATTGTCGTGGCCGAGCGGTCTAGCGCACCAAACTCAAGTTCTGGTGTTGCCAGCAGCAGAGGGTTCGAGCTCCGGCCGTGACACCTGTGTCCTTGAGCAAGACACTTAACCATAATTGCTTCTCTCCACCCAGGGGTTAAATGGGTACCTGTGAAGGCAGAATTGGTTTGCTCTATATGCGCTAGAAATGGCAGCAATTGAGCTGTATACTCCCCAGGGAGCTGAGATGGTTTCAGGAATGATTTATGAGCCTTATGAGCCTTATGAGCAGGGATAATAATATAATGCGCCTTGAGCGCCACTTAGTTGGTGGATACGTGCGCTATATAAATCTATACATTATTATTATTATTATTATCTAAGTATAGCCCTAATGCATCTAAGTATAGCCCTAATGCATCTAAGTATAGCCCTAATGCATCTAAGTATAGCCCTAATGCATCTAAGTATAGCTCTAATGCATCTAAGTATAGCCCTAATGCATCTAAGTATAGCCCTAATGCATCTAAGTATAGCCCTAATGCATCTAAGTATAGCCCTAATGCATCTATTAGTATAGCCCTAATGCATCTAAGTATAGCCCTAATGCATCTATTAGTATAGCCCTAATGCATCTAAGTATAGCCCTAATGCATCTAAGTATAGCCCTAATGCATCTAAGTATAGCCCTAATGCATCTAAGTATAGCCCTAATTATGCATCTAAGTATAGCTCTAATGCATCTAAGTATAGCCCTAATGCATCTAAGTATAGCCCTAATGCATCCAAGTATAGCCCTAATGCATCTAAGTATAGCCCTAATGCATCTATTAGTATAGCCCTAATGCATCTAAGTATAGCCCTAATGCATCTATTAGTATAGCCCTAATGCATCTAAGTATAGCCCTAATGCATCTATTAGTATAGCCCTAATGCATCTAAGTATAGCCCTAATGCATTTAAGTATAGCCCTAATGCATTTAAGTATTGCCCTAATGCATCTAAGTATAGCCCTAATGCATTTTTCCTGTTCTTTTAAGTTAATATCCACGGTCCTGTCAGTTCACTAATTATTGGTGAAGGAATAGGCACAACCATCGGCTGTCAGTCACAAACATTGAAAGGTAATTGGCAATGACAATTGGTTCAATAAAGGGAGTTTACACCATTGGTAATTACAATTGGTTCAATAAAGGGAGTTTACACCATTGGCAATTACAATTGGTTCAATAAAGAGAGTTTACACCATTGGTAATTACAATTGGTTCAATAAAGGGAGTTTACACCATTGGCAATTACAATTGGTTCAATAAAGGGAGTTTACACCATTGGCAATTACAATTGGTTCAATAAAGGGAGTTTACACCATTGGCAATTACAATTGGTTCAATAAAGGAGTTTACACCATTGGCAATTACAATTGGTTCAATAAAGGGAGTTTACACCATTGGCAATTACAATTGGTTCAATAAAGGAGTTTACACCATTGGTAATTACAATTGGTTCAATAAAGGAGTTTACACCATTGGCAATTACAATTGGTTCAATAAAGGGAGTTTACACCATTGGCAATTACAATTGGTTCAATAAAGGAAGTTTACACCATTGGCAATTACAATTGGTTCAATAAAGGGAGTTTACACCATTGGCAATTACAATTGGTTCAATAAAGGAGTTTACACCATTGGCAATTACAATTGGTTCAATAAAGAGAGTTTACACCATTGGCAATTACAATTGGTTCAATAAAGAGAGTTTACACCATTGGCAATTACAATTGGTTCAATAAAGAGAGTTTACACCATTGGCAATTACAATTGGTTCAATAAAGAAAGTTTACACCATTGGCAATTACAATTGGTTCAATAAAGAGAGTTTACACCATTGGCAATTACAATTGGTTCAATAAAGAGAGTTTACACCATTGGCAATTACAATTGGTTCAATAAAGGGAGTTTACACCATTGGCAATTACAATTGGTTCAATAAAGGGAGTTTACACCATTGGCAATTACAATTGGTTCAATAAAGGGAGTTTACACCATTGGCAATTACAATTGGTTCAATAAAGGGAGTTTACACCATTGGCAATTACAATTGGTTCAATAAAGGAGTTTACACCATTGGCAATTACAATTGGTTCAATAAAGTGAGTTTACACCATTGGCAATTACAATTGTTTCAATAAAGTGAGTTTACACCATTGGCAATTACAATTGGTTCAATAAAGGGAGTTTACACCATTGGCAATTACAATTGGTTCAATAAAGGGAGTTTACACCATTGGCAATTACAATTGGTTCAATAAAGGAGTTTACACCATTGGCAATTACAATTGGTTGAATAAAGGAGTTTACACCATTGGCAATTACAATTGGTTCAATAAAGGGAGTTTACACCATTGGCAATTACAATTGGTTCAATAAAGGGAGTTTACACCATTGGCAATTACAATTGGTTCAATAAAGGGAGTTTACACCATTGGCAATTACAATTGGTTCAATAAAGAGAGTTTACACCATTGGCAATTACAATTGGTTCAATAAAGAGAGTTTACACCATTGGTAATTACAATTGGTTCAATAAAGGGAGTTTACACCATTGGTAATTACAATTGGTTCAATAAAGAGAGTTTACACCATTGGCAATTACAATTGGTTCAATAAAGGGAGTTTACACCATTGGCAATTACAATTGGTTCAATAAAGGGAGTTTACACCATTGGCAATTACAATTGGTTCAATAAAGGGAGTTTACACCATTGGCAATTACAATTGGTTCAATAAAGAGAGTTTACACCATTGGCAATTACAATTGGTTCAATAAAGGGAGTTTACACCATTGGCAATTACAATTGGTTCAATAAAGGGAGTTTACACCATTGGCAATTACAATTGGTTCAATAAAGGGAGTTTACACCATTGGCAATTACAATTGGTTCAATAAATGGAGTTTACACCATTGGCAATTACAATTGGTTCAATAAAGGGAGTTTACACCATTGGCAATTACAATTGGTTCAATAAAGGGAGTTTACACCATTGGCAATTACAATTGGTTCAATAAAGGGAGTTTACACCATTGGCAATTACAATTGGTTCAATAAAGAGAGTTTACACCATTGGCAATTACAATTGGTTCAATAAAGAGAGTTTACACCATTGGTAATTACAATTGGTTCAATAAAGGGAGTTTACACCATTGGTAATTACAATTGGTTCAATAAAGAGAGTTTACACCATTGGTAATTACAATTGGTTCAATAAAGGGAGTTTACACCATTGGTAATTACAATTGGTTCAATAAAGGGAGTTTACACCATTGGTAATTACAATTGGTTCAATAAAGAGAGTTTACACCATTGGTAATTACAATTGGTTCAATAAAGAGAGTTTACACCATTGGTAATTACAATTGGTTCAATAAAGAGAGTTTACACCATTGGTAATTACAATTGGTTCAATAAAGGGAGTTTACACCATTGGCAATTACAATTTGTTCAATAAAGAGAGTTTACACCATTGGTAATTACCTGATTAAAAATAATTACTGAATTAAAATCAAAATCTTACTTGATGTGAAGTTGGCGATGGTACCAAACACCATGAGAAATGTTTCCATCTGACATGCTTTAATGTTTAAAAATAACTTGAAATGTGTTACAAAATTTGAAAGTGATCACGGCCGTGATACTTTTTCCACATTAGAATGAATGCAGAGAAATCCAAATGCATTTGCACTATTTTCTCGTTCATGACTTAAGGAAATGTGTTGAAACTATACGATGCATTTACAGTCATTTTACCAATATGGTGTACAATCTCTTTATGTGTTCCATTCCATATATGAACCCTGTTCATTTAATTAGTGTAAAATACACTGTTTCCCAAATCTCAATGTAAACTATTTAAAAATCAGTGAATACCATTGAGAAAGGTATCCACAAAAAGCAATCAGTTTCCCATTATGATTTATACTCGATGTAAAATGACGGTATCAAACATTTCTTTAAATCTTTCTGCCTGAGGTACTCTTGTATTTAACAAGAGTCAAATGTTATTCCCAAATTATAAACGTCTGAATTTCGTTGACAAACTGTATCAAAATTCAATAGAAGAATTAAAAGAAAATTCGCTGTAAACACAAGTGTAATTTTAATGGACATGTTTTTGCGTTTATTCTGCAATACAACGACTAAAACTTGTCATGGTGTTTACCAAAACATGTTTGTGCATGTATAAATTTAGACACAGACACGTTTACAATTTAGGCACAAAAACATGTTTAAAACATGTTTATAGGAGGACAACACTTTTGAACATCACAAAAGGTGTAAATTTTACTTTTCCAGTATTTGTGTTTGCAGATTGTAATTTCTGAATGCATTTTCACTGTTTTCTCATTAACAACACAGCAATGAGCTGAAACTTTCACATGACAATTGTTTTGTATATTATATCTTAATTGATATGGAGTGATACATAGCAGAATGAGTCTACTAATGGTATACTTTCCCTTCAATACTTCTAATAATTTAATCATTAAAAATGATAATGCTGTAATAATCCTGATACGAAAGTGATTTCCAATTGTCAGACCTTTTGGTGGCAAATGTAAAACAAATCATTTACTCAACCATCACGCATAGTGTATATCATTATCAAATGTTGCTATATTGTTTGTGGTCCTTTTTCTATTTTATTGATGTTTAATTATTTTGTTTTTACAGAAACAAGTCCCGTCACAGATGATCAACCAAGTCATTCTCGGCAAATGGGTTCAGAGTTGAGAGATCGTTCACAAGTTGCCGCTGACAAATGTAATGCAGCATTGAAAGCACACTACACAACAGCAGGTAGCTATGTGAATATAAATCCTTGGGTGGATAATGATCAGATGCACATTGACATTTATACAAAACTGCAGTTGGAAAAAGTGAAGGTGCATCGGTTCTTATGACACAGAGTGAGAAAGAGGTAATGAATAAGTAGATGTAGGCCTAATGTATTTGTTTTCTTTTCTGTCAATTTGTACATAGATCCTCCTGGGGCAGGTCATCACCATACGTTGGTTCCATACGCAGGCAGTTTACAACAATCTCAGCAGTTAACATTACAGGCTAATGTGCAGACTTTGAATGTCAGTGGTTACGACATGCCAATGTTTATGGCTCCAGTAACACAACCAACTTTCCATATCCATCAGGCACAACCATCGATAGGTAATGGTAATGACAATTTGTTCTATGAATATTCTATTCTCTACTGTAACCTTGTTCATTTATTGACTGTAAAACACAATGAATCCTAATCTGACCACCAGTACAATGTGTATCTCAATTGCAGTGAATTAATGGGTTTTTTTTTAATTAAAATGATTTAGAACTTTTATTTTGTACAGTTACATCACATGAGCTGAAACTTTAGTGAGCTGTTTTGTATATATCTTAATTGAGTTATACACATGATTGAGTTTACTAATGGTACATAATTTCCCTTTAAAATTTGTGAAGTTCCATAAATTTACTTAATATACTCTGTACGGTACACGATGATAGTCATGCCTGTATACCTTCTTCTTTTCGTGTCCATATACAATGCTATTCAGCTTATATAACGTCCAGCCAGTGCTTGGTACATTGCTGTCCCTTGATGTTGTAGAGTGCTAGGTCCTTTGCTGTGCAGGGTCCACCTAACAGAGGACATCGAAGGAGGTGCTCCATAGTCTGGGGTTCTGTGCCACAGTCGCATGTGGTTGGACCACTAAGATAACCCCATCTGCTTAGGGCTTCCCTGGAACGGCCAACACCTGAGCGGAGTCGGTTCAGGCACTTCCATTTAGCCCAGTTGTTATCTCCTGATGGGAGGCTTTCGGCAGGGGGGATGAGCATAGTCGAGCTGTGTGGGTGGTTGGACAGCTTTTCCTTCCACATTTTAAGGCGGGCTTCAGATGGTGTTGTCTCCAGTGGGGCAGTGCTGGTCAGGAAACTTCTCCGTGATTTTAGTCGACTAGGGGCAGGTACATGGCCATATAGGGGGTGCCTCTCATCTGTTGCTTGCCTGCGCCGCTCTATCCTGCTGGCCACCGCTCTTCTGATGTCTGGAGGGGCAATACCAGCCAGGATGTACAGGTCGTTGGTGTTGGTGGGCTTCAGGCACCCAGTGATACATCTGCAACTCTCGTTAAGAGCGGGGTCCAGTTTTTTAGCATGGGTGGATCTCTCCCACGCTGGGCAGGCATATTCTGCAGTAGAGAAGCTGAGGGCAAGGGCTGTGGCACGTAGTGTCTTGGGGCATGCACCCCATCTGGTGTTGGTGAGTTTGCGCAGGATGTTGTTGCGGGTGCTCACTTTTGCCTTTGTCTTCATGATGTGAGTTTTGAATGTGAGGCATCTGTCCAGTGTGACTCCAAGGTAGACGGGATACTCGGAGTGTGACAGTGGAGTTCCACACCAAGACACATTTAGTTGGCGCTTAGCTTCCTTGTACCTAAAAACAATAACACTGTAATAATCTGGAAACAAAAGTGATAACAAATTGTAGGGCACAGGTTGGTGAAATTCTTCCATCGGGTGGTAAACAATTTATTTAATTTTGCCCTATACCGACGTGTGTATAGAACTGTATACTCGGTGATTTCTGAGTGTCTGTGAAAAAACTTCACAGGCGACTCAGGCGGTATTCGAACCCACGACCTCCTGCTTACTAGTGCAGACATCCTAACCTCTCGACCACCGAGCTTGCCTGGTGACAATTGGCTGGCTAGAATCCTATATAGCAGTGGGTTCTGCGATGGATATAGGTTGGTGAAAGTCTTGTGTCAGGTGGTAAACAATTGGTTTAATTTTGCTCAACATCACAAATTGTAGGACCTTTTTGGTAGCAAATATTGCTGTATTTGTTTTCCTTTATTTATTTTATTGATGTTTAATTATTTTGTTTTTACAGAAACGAAGCCCCTCACAGATGATCAACTAAGCCATTCTCGGCAAATGGGTTCAGAGTTAAGAGATCCGTCACAAGTTGCCGCTGACAAATGTAATGCAGCATTAAAAGCACACTACAGAACGACAGGTAGCTATGTGAATATAAATCCTTGGGTGGATGATGATCAGATACACATTGACATTTATACAAAATTGCAGTTGGAAAAAAGTGAAGGTGCATTGGTTGTTATGACACACAATGAGATGTTCAATTCCGTCGAGTATGAAAAGATATTCCTCATTAAGTCAAGAGAGGGTGATTTTGTTAAGCGACTTATTTTCTTTGGTGAAGGTGGTGTAGGGAAGTCAACGATCTTTGATAAGATTGCCTACGACTGGGCTGTTGGTTCCAGTGATGTACTCAACAAGTACAAACTTGTATTTGTTTTAAAAATGTGTGCATTAGACCAAAGCTCAAACCTTATTGATGCAATTTTCCAACAACTGCTCGAAGAAGACGTAGACATTTCTAAAGATGCATTGAAATCACTTATCATCCAAAACCCTAATGACCTTTTGATTCTTTTGGATGGTTTTGATGAGTTGACAACGACAATTCTCTCCGAAACCTCATTTGGGTCAATCCTAAGAGCCCTGAATAGAAAAACATACTACCGCGAATGTTGCATAGGTGTAACAACCCGTCCCTCCCATCTTGAGCGATTAATGGACAAATCATTGGTTCAAAATTCTTGCATACACCTGAAGGTTCTTGGTTTTACAGAAGATGATGTGAAAGAATATGTCAGAAAGTTTTTCCGGGGAAACAGTGAGGCACTTATTGAGACAATTGAAAGTTCAGATGTTCTTTCTGACTTGGCAAGAAACCCAATGATTCTTCTACTTATCTGTTTAATTTGGAGAGAAGATAAAGTGCTTCCATTAACCATGTCACGCTTATACAGTAGGGCAGTGAGCATATTCAAAAGGAAAGGCCATGACTCTGACAAAGAAATATCAAGTTTTGATCAAAATTGGAGAAGTAGCTGAATGGACTCCTTGACCCAGAACTAAAACTTTCATTTCCAGAGTCTGCATTTGAGAAGAATACACTTTCCCTTGCATTAAAGGTAGGCATCCTAAACAGTCAGAGGGTTTTCAAGAATTCCAAATCACCTAACAGCATACAATTCCTGCATAAAACTATGCAGGAATTGTGTGCTGCAAAATACTGGCGGAGCCTACCTCCACACCAATTTCAGAATATTTTGGATCGCGTATGTGATGGAACACACAACATCAGTGATTTTGAGTATCTCCTTCGCTTTTGTTGTGGTGACAATGAAGTGTGCATGAACCGAATCATAATTCCACTCTAAACCGTAAATTAAACAAGTTGGCATTACGTTGTTATTTTGAGAGTCAATCAAAAGAGATACCTTCAGAGACGTATATCAAGTCACTGGTTACAGATACCATAGACATTGATTCCAATAGTGATTTCCATTCACTCATGTTCTTTCTGTCAAATGTTTGCAAGTCAGAGTTTGGAAGGAATTATCTTGGAATAATTAAGCGTATTCAATTGAAGAATATATTCATAACAGAGTCAGTGGCTTTATTTGCTCTAGTGCTTGAGTAACATGATAAACGTCCAAAGGCTTATCCTGTCTAACTGTTCACTGTCTGGCAGTGATTTGAAGACAATTGTGTTGTCCGTGTTGTGCTTGAATGAATTAAGACTTGATTATACCATGGAGGAAGAAAACAGAAGGAGTCAGCATCGCCCAGCCTCTTATCTCATAACCAATTAGCACTTCGAGGGCCATTGGAAATGCATCAAGACGCCACCGCTGCGCCATAAGTTTAACGACCGCGATAATCCCCTTGTGTACAATGTCTTTTGCCGCTCGGCTTGCTCGCGACCAGGATACATAATTGGAGTGGTAGAAATCTGAAGCAAACGAATAAACACAAAACGATATGCACACTACTTCGCGGCTTTTTATATTGCATAATGCATTGTCTTCAATAGCGATTTTCCACGAGTATTTTGGTGTTTTGATCGTCCAATTTGGCGAATCCGGCTGACTTACGCTAAATATAACATTCAGATGTTACAATAAAGTGTCTTTTAGCAACTTATTTTAAGGATATTTCCGGTGATCTCCGAAGCCAACCAATTGTCAAATTCAAAGACGTGTTGTTTAGCTTTTTATCATTTCAATCCTCATATATGTACGATGCTGTACACTGAAGATATTGCAGTGTTGGATTCGTAGGTCGAGTTGGATCGGGAGCCAGCCTTCCGTGTAGTGCAATAGGACAACGCGTCAGCAATGCGCGCAATGCGCATGTGCAAAGAAAGCCTGGCTGTAGTTCTCCTCGATAATCGGATTAAACGATTAGCGCTGGCTTAGAAATTTTACGACCGCGGCAAAAGACATTGAACCTTTGATATGCCTTCGTTGTGACTCCTTCTGTTTTCTTCCTCCATGATTATACAATGTTAGGAGGCACAGCTTCACAGTGGGCTCCTCATATTCAACACTTGAAAACCCTAAGAGATCTATCTATATGTAATTGTAACATACAACCTGAAGATATAGAACACATCATGAAGAATGTCAGTAAAAGCAAGAGAAAGTGTAAGGTAAGATTCGACCATAACGAAGCACTGGGTGGCAAGGCCGAAATATGGTCTCGTTATTTGTGTCTCATGATACACATCAAGAAACTGGACCTGAGTGGTTGCTCATTGGTATGCAATGATATTGAACATATTGCTAATGCATTGAGTGAAATGCCCAACCTGACCAACTTGCACCTAGATGGAAACTCATCCTTAGGAGGGTCTGCCAATGTGTGGTCTTGTTATTTGTGTCTCATGAAACACGTCAAGAAGCTGCACCTGGGTGATTGCTCATTGGTATGCAATGATATTGAACATATTGCTAATGCATCGAGTGAAATGCCCAACCTGACCTACTTGAACCTATTTGGAAACTCATCCTTAGGAGGGTCTGCCAATGTGTGGTCTCGTTATTTGTGTCTCATGAAACACATCAAGAAGCTGCACCTGGGTGATTGCTCATTGGTATGCGATGATATTGAACATATTACTAATGCATCGAGTGAAATGCCCAACCTGACCGACTTGAACCTATTTGGAAACTCATCCTTAGGAGGGTCTGCCAATGTGTGGTCTCGTTATTTGTGTCTCATGAAACACATCAAGAAGCTGTGCCTGAGTGATTGCTCATTGGTATGCAATGATATTGAACATATTGCTAATGCATTGAGTGAAATGCCCAACCTGACCGACTTGAACCTATTTGGAAACTCATCCTTAGGAGGGTCTGCCAGTGTGGTCTCGTTATTTGTGTTTCATGATACACATCGAGGGTGCTGGGCCTGCGATTGCTCATTGGTATGCAATGATATTGAACATATTGCTGATGCATTGAGTGAAATGCCCAACCTGACCGACTTGAACCTATGGGACAACTCATCCTTAGGAGGGTCTGTCAATGTGTGGTCTCGTTATTTGTGTCTCATGAAGCACCTGCAGATGCTGTACCTGGGTGATTGCAACTTGGATAGTAATGATGAGATCATTATTACTCAGTCCTTGAGTAAAATGACAAACCCATTTGATGTCATATATTGATAACTTGTTCGATTGAATGAGACACATCGTGGCTTTATTCTTAGATCACACAGAAGTATGTTGTATGTTGTAGTTCACCGTCTTTAAGTCCAGAGATCTCAGTAGAGCATACAGCTGATGACTGTTTGCCTAATCCCCTATTATATAAAGTATTCTTATCACGTGTTGAGGATTGATGTAAGCGTGTTAGCAACATGAATCAATTATCTCTTAAGTTAATCCTGTGTTTTAACCCTGATTTCTTGTTTTTTGTTTCTAACTTAATAACATTTTCCTCCACCAATAAGGAGAAGCTCTATGTATATACAAAACAATGCAGCTGATCGACTTATTTACCTTTCCACACTGCTGCATATCATATTGTTATGTTATGAAGGATAAACTAATAAAGGATGGACTCGATTCCACTTGATTGAAACACTTATTTATTGCTGTACTGTAGTGTACAACGTAACGATGGTTCACTTATGGAAGCCATATATTGTGTAATAAGGACTAACTCTTGAGGCGCACTTCCAATTTACAGTACAGTTACAGTGCATATATACTAGAGTGTATAAACCCTGTGCATTTTTCCTACGACATCAAATAATGTTTTAATGTTTACTTTCAATGTTTCGTGCTTTTGTAGCTAAATTATATGCATTATACACATTGTAAATATTAATTTCTATAGAAAAATTATATATTATATAAACTGCTTCAATGAGGATGTCAATATGGAATAAATGTCGAATTGAATTGAATTAAATTGCATAATGTGGATCTATATGCACCCCACTAAATAAAACTCTCATAGAAACCAATGCTAAATACAAAATATTCAATAATCATTAAAAATAAATAATTGGAAGTCCTAAAATTTGTTAAACTAAATGAAAAATATTGATTGATGTCTAACCTTTTATTTTATTTTCACTTTAATCGTGGATTCGGCCAGAGGCCCGTCGAGATTATTCTCATCCCAATAAAAACACCCTCTCACACGAGAGTGAAAATGCCCACGGCTGAAAAGCATCCATTTGGGAGAAAGGTCTTAAATTTAATTGACGATTTTTCTCAGGGCCTAGTGTATCCAAAATAATAAAAGTTGGAAGTCAAGGACCCCAGGTTATGATATTGGAAGCTCAAGGACCCCTAGGTTGTGATAATATTGGAAGTCAAGGAATTTGCCAGGTTGTGGACGATATTGGAAGTCAGTGACCCCAGGTTTGTGATATTGGAAGTCAGTGACCCCAGTTGTGATATTGAAGGTCACCATGACCCCAGGTTGTGATATTGGAAGTCAAGGACGCCAGGTTATGATATTGGAAGTCAAGGACCCCAGGTTATGATATTGGAAGTCGAGGACCCAGGTTATGATATTGGAAGTCAAGGACCCGAGGTTATGTATATTGGACCTATTTTTACACAATCCCTCAAATATATCAGCCTCAAATCTTTCTTTTTTGTTTTGGTTTGTTTGTAGTTTTTTGGAAAATGTGAAGACATACAAATTATGATAAACAGCTCTTATTTAGTGGGATCATGCGGCGTCAACAGCTTATGAAAAGTGGGGGGACATGAGCTCCCAATTAGTGATCTGTGTTCTCTGGGGAGTTATCTAAGGGAGGGGTGTCCCTTCGCTCCTTAGAAAGATTGTTTGCACTAATTAAGGGTGCCAGGGTGCTAAATGGTGCTATATTTTGTTAAATAATTGTATATTTCTTGAAGAAAAAATATTGAAATTTATACTATTTGTTCAAACTAATCATGCTACACAAAAACTGACACCCCCTGGATACAAAAGCGATCATCCGCTCCTGGAATTAAAGGTCCTAGTTCTATTATAATTCCACTGAATGAATTCAGATTATGTCTACTTTTGCCTGTCCCAACATTTGTGTTAGTATTTCACATGCTCATCTGAGTCTCAATCTCAATGTTAAACTCGATTGAATGTCTCTTCACCAAAACTGAAGCTCTGTTACATCAAGTTACCAGCATTTTATTTTCAGTCTTTTCAGATCGAAATGGCAGCAGTAAGTTAGCGATGAAGATATACCCTCATTACCTGAGTTAGAATTTGCCAAAAATCTGTGTACGACTGTCTACTGATTCTGACAAACTCTTCCGTGGCAATATTCTGTGGGCTTAAGGTGCTTGCCAGCCTATCGCGATGTACATGGCAGATCATGAGGTGGTTAAAGACGCGCTGCTGTGTCATAGTGGAACGTAGCCAGGTTTCTCATGCGTCTAAGTGCACTGAATGATCGTTCATGGCTGTGCAACGAACTTGCCGGGAGATAAGCAGGGAGCCGTAGCAACCGTTCGACTTGAGGGAACGGATTCGACGAACCTCTGGTACCATTTCCATAAAGAATATGTTCTGGTATTCCTCAACTGATGACCCCTGAACTGGTTTAGGAAGAAGCCGAGTTCTTGCTCTAGAGAATCTGTCAGTTCAGGATACTTGCACGTGAGATTATCTGTGGTTTGAATTGACCCAGTCAGTAGTACTGGAACTCAAGTCCCTGTATGCTGTGAGGTCGGTGGATGTAAAGTATTCTCAATCACGTTTGAGGATGCGTTTTGTCAATGACTTTGAAGAAATCAACCCGGTATATTTCTTCTGCAGAGTTGGCAGATGTACTCTGGAGCAGGCACCATCATCATGTCTATTTGGGACCTTGCAGCTTTCGTGGAAGGGATCACAGGTTCTAGATTGCACTGCTGGCGCCTCTGCTCTGCTGCCTCATAGCATTTCCTTGAATTTGTAGGTCACATCGGAGTGATTGGAGACTTTTGATGGTCACCTCCCAGCAGCAGCAAGCATTCCAGAAACCGTCACTTGTGAACCCTGGAGGCAGGGACGTGCACAGGGTTGGTAGAGGGCCAGGGCTCAGAGTCTGAAAAGCGGCAGTGTAATTCCATGCGAGCGCGTGTAGCGCGCGAGCTAAAAAAATTGGGCATGTTTATTTATTAATAAAAACGCATAATATGGTTTTTTAACATTACAATCAGATCAGATTATGTTGATGACTGGTTTCGGTGACAGCGTGTGCAGCTGGCCTATCAAAGACGTATAGAGCGCGCGGCCATGCGTGAAATCTAGTTTCGCGGAGGGGCACATGGCACAGGCCCGTGCACAGGAATAGTAAAGGGCATCTCTGCTGACCTACATTTATTCTTATTTTATTCTATCCTGACATCCTTTCAACTAGGCAGGGGCAGTCTATGCGCAACAGGAACTTAATAATTCATTCAAAAAAATAAATATATATAAAACCTTGGGCACAAAAGGCACTTTTTATACTGAGCAAAAGGGCAGGGGCTCAAGCACCCTTTGGGACCTATGTATGCACGTGCCTGCTGGAGGAGCCTTGTTGAAATTTTCGAGACGGTGGATAATGGGGATTGATGCAGAATAAGCCAAGTACACATTTCCTGATGACAAACATTTGTAGAGACCGCTGGCTCGAGATGCAGTATGTTGTCCCTAATTCATTAGCTTCTTCCTGAAGGGCATCCAACACATCTAAGTAGTTCTCCAAGACAGATTTGCTTTATCGAGTTTGATTCTATTTGAGTCAACCATTGATACAAAAATCAGTTATATATACTCCATTTTTTAAATTATTGTTCTGAAAAGTGGGGGGACAAACGATATGATATCCCCCACTTTCAAAAAAGAAATGGGGGGGGAGACATGTCCCCGTCCTGCGATCCACCTATTACGACGCCCATGAGTGGGATGCACCAATGTACATGGAAGCCCACTCGTAAAAAACAATATTTGAATATTAGAAATACTTTAGTATTCGCAATAATTATATATGTACATGTACATTTCCGCAATCGTGTGTGAATAATTATTCGCCCTTACACGTATGTGCCCTCAGTGTTAACGATCAATCGTACACAGTTCCTGATCAGGGCTGAGCTGGTTTCACTACTGACATTATGTTTTATTTGAGTATCCAAACCATAAAACAACCTTGATTTCCATTGGAAACTCTATAATATGAATATTTGAAAACTATAATGAGTAAATAAAAGCCAAAGAAGTGTGAATTATGAGCAATGATGGAACTTAATTGTAACAAACCAACATAAGGAAATTCGCATCAATGAATTTATGAAGAAATTCATTAGAATCAAAACACATGGCATTTGGCTGTACTTGTGTAAATATTTTCGCTCGTATGTTGAACGTTTTTGTTTCATATTTATATTTTTTATTTTAATATATAATATATTTTGGGAAGGATTGTACAGTAATTTATAATACAAAATACTACAGCACGTAAATACTGTAAATTATCAACTCACGATATTGAACGTTTGAGTAGTTATGTTAAAAAGAATGCCAATACAATCTGTATTGAAAGATCATATCGTTTTTTATATTGAA
>CM055823.1:10271222-10301043 GCA_029582265.1 Zoroaster sp. YZ-2022
AAGTTACACTACAGATGTTCACAAACCGTAACAATTTTATCGCTAGGAGATCAAATGTTTTACTCAGAAGAGACTGTTTATTTGGTTTTCTTTACTCACCGCTAGAAGAATGAGTGCAGTCAGGTTGTCTTAACATTAATACATGTACAGTGTACATTGAACCTGTAAAGTTCAGTTGTTTTTTGTGTCTGCTGCATAAAATACAGTACACACAGTAGTCTTGTGCAAGACCGTTATTATGCGGATCCTAGACTAGTTACACGATCCCGCGCCAGTCTAGTCGTAAATCACCCACCCACCCGCTGTACAATTTTGACGATCAGGAAGGGCCGCCGGCCGCTAATACCAAATGTTCTGACAATTGGTGGCGCCATCACAATTTTTTTATACATTTTGTGAACGGTGTCGGAGGGCCCGTTTTGCGTGTAGTTGGGATCGGAAATCAAGTCGCCAAATTCGAAGTAAAATTCCGATATTTTAAAATTAAGTCACATTCTTAAAACCTCGGGAAAATGATTATCAAACATATTTCACATAATTCGGAGAATAAAAGGTAAAACAAAAAAAATTAAGCGGACGAAAAAAAATTTTTTTTCAGCCGTTTCATTTTGTTTTCGGTACAGCGTCAAACGGCGCACGTATGACGAAGAATGCTTACTGATTTGAAGGTAATTTCTTTATTTTCCAAGCAGTTGTGCTGATTCAATGACAGTGTCAGTGATACTAACGTTTTAGGCCTAGCCCTTATCGGAATTGTGCGCGCAATTAATTATGGGAGTTGGGTTTTGGGAAAAAAGTTGTAAACAAACGCGCATGTTTGTCATGTTTGTGCACAAAGTCAACAATGGAGGAGAAAGGTGGTCGGAGTAAAATGGGTGTGGGTATTTTGCAGAACACGCGGAACTCTGCAGAACCCTGCGGAACGCATATAAAACAACAAATACAGAGATACATACGCAGTCTAATAAAGAAGAAACCTTCCAAACTTGCTTCCATTTACCAATATCTGCAAAATCGGCCCATATTAATAGACTTTTATAGCCTTCAGTCATGTTAATGCTTGCAGAACGCTCTTCGTTTGTTAAATTTGTACTGTTGTGCAGAACACAGCAGAACACATGCTGTTTGGGGATCTGCCATTTACGAATCGGTGCATGCAGGCACTTCGTTCGTCTCCATCACCCTATTCGAACGGCGTTAGTTGCCAAAAAAAATTGCGAAGAAAATCGATACAAATCTGCCCAAGCATTGTGGGGTTAGACGAGGTATAAATCTGTCATTCAGTCGTTGTTACGGAGAGTAAAAAGTTTATAAATGTTTTTCTGTCCACGACGGACAGTTTTTTTTTATATCCTCAACTGCCCATATTTTAATTTTTGTTTGAAAATTCGCCTTTAGTGTTCTGCAGTTTACCCAGATAGGGGGATGTTTACAGTTGCGGAACGTAGACTAAAACGTTTCCAAATGTTTTTATTTTACTATGATCAGCAGGTGTCTTATATCCTCAACTGCCCATGTTTTCATTTTCGTTTGAAAATTCGCATGTTAAGTTTTTTTAATTGTCGGTGATCCGCAGTTTACCCAGTTAGTTATTTGAGATCGAGTGTTATGCGTGTTCAGATCGAGTGTAATACGTGCATACAGCACGGCAGTGGGAAAGTACCCGTGAGAGGGGGCATGTTTACAGCTGCAGAACGTAGACTAAAATATTACCCAATGTTTTTATTTTACCATGGACAAGTTTGTTATATCCTCAACTGCCCATGTTTTCATTTTCGTTAGAAAAATCGCTTGTTAAGTTTTTGTAATTTTCGGTGTTCCGCAGTTTACCCATTTAGGTATTTCAGATCGAGTGTAATACGTGCATACTGCATGGCAGTGGGAAAGTACTCGTGGGAGGGGTCGTGTTTACAGCTGCAGAACGTAGACTCCAATATTACCAAATATTTGTATTTTACCATGGACAAGTTTATTATATCCTCAAGTGCCCATGTTTTCATTTTCGTTAGAAAAATCGCTTGTTAAGTTTTTGTAATTTTCGGTGTTCCGCAGTTTACCCATTTAGGTATTTCAGATCGAGTGTAATACGTGTAATACGGGGAGTTGTACCCCCAGTTCTTTTCAGAACTAATTACTACTCAATTGAGATTCTTACATGGTGTCACCGCAATTAGTCTTACTTATCATTCTCACCATGCAAAGCTACAAGTTTTACGTGCATACTGCATGGCAGTGGGAAAGTACTCGTGGAAGGGGTCATGTTTACAGCTGCAGAACGTAGACTAAAATGTTACCAAATGTTTTTATTTTACCATGGACAAGTTTGTTATATCCTCAACTGCCCATGTTTTAATTTTCGTTAGAAAAATCGCTTGTTAAGTTTTTGTAATTTTCGGTGTTCCGCAGTTTACCCATTTAGGTATTTCAGATCGAGTGTAATACGTGCATACTGCATGGCAGTGGGAAAGTACTCGTGGGAGGGGTCGTGTTTACAGCTGCAGAACGTAGACTCCAATATTACCAAATATTTGTATTTTACCATGGACAAGTTTATTATATCCTCAAGTGCCCATGTTTGGATCACTTAACCAGCATTCTGAAACACCTATAACTGAAAAATATAAATTGGGCAAATAAATAAATTGATGAATAGCATGGGCATTTATAGGAAGACTACGTGCATTTGTGGTCTAGTATTAAATAGTTTTACAGTTGACTTGCGCAATATTTGATTATTTAAAAATTTTACTCGACAGTGATCATGATAGTAATAACAATTTCTTTCTTGTTCAATGAATTTTTTTTCATAGAAGTTTTGTTTAAATGATCCACTTGTCAAATACAAATTAGTAATATAAATAAATAAAAAAACTACTATTCATAATGCTGTCCAATCAAGTTTTCAACTTTTCTTATATTTCTGCAGTGGGATGTATGTGAAAGAACCGCGGTGTACTTGTACATATTTAGCAAAATTGGTGTTGTCGGGTGCATTATTATTTTTTTCTCTCTGATGGAGCAAAAAGCTCCTTTTATTTCTCATTCACATATTTACAATTAACAATCAATTAATCACAAACAAATAAAGGAACGTATTTACAAAACTCGGATTAAAATAAAAAATAAACATTCAAATAAGCCAAAAGGGAGAACAATAAAAATATGTTATACACACATACGTATATGAAAGAAAAACGATCCTGTTTAGAAATTAAAAACAATTTATCCCCTTCAAAGTAACATAAGGCTTTATTCTCCGTCGCTGATCCTAGCTCGCTCCGTGTGAATTTGCCTCTTGACGCTTCTTTTGTATCTCTCTAGGATATGAAAACGCCCAGTTTGGCACTCCCATTAACTAATTCACATCTTATAGCCCAGATAATACGGTGCAGCCTAGCGACTAGTAACAATGGCACATCACACATCTGTTTTCCATGCCCTAAGATTCTATTACAATCATTTAAGAAAAACAAACTCTTACCTGTATATTTGTTTTACATAAATTCTCTTCGAAAAGCCAAGCTTCTAAATGTTTAGAACAATAAATAAAAAGATGTTCAATACTTTCCTTTTCTACGCTACTCAATGGACATTGATCATTATGAGTAATCTTCATTTTGTACAAAATGTCTTTGGTAGGCAAAATTCTATGTTTTAACCTGTACTAATGGTCTTTATCTCCATTGTCTAAAATATTACTTTGAACCTTCTTCCAAATACTTTCCCAATTGAATTTGGTGCTACGGTTAAATATTATGTTGTCAATAAAAACAAACAAGGAAGCCATAAATACCCTTGTCACAATACGCTAAACGCATAACACATCTGTACAAAACTGCACTCCATTAACCATATAATACCAATAACCAACAAATTTACACATTGAACTATTATTAATGGCAAGGCACTCAGTATCAGTCCAGCGCCCTGGCGCTCGCAGGCCACGAAAAACCACATTTTGGTAGTGAAAAATGTGGATGCGTCTTGTATTTACTACTGATGGCACTATATTGTTTTACTGCCCATTAATATTGTGCCTATTCACCACTACATGTACATATAGGTCAATGGTCACTCCTTTGTTTGAGAACCTTCCAATATGGCAGCTCTCTGTGTGCAATTATCATGTCATTAATATATTGTAATAGATGTAATAATTGCATCGGGGATAAATTATATTAATTTAGTTTTACCCTTACACAACAAAAATAATACACCACACGTCCAAGGATAACGATTGAGGGCGCATTCCCTTTGTCCTAGTCTTGG
The DNA here is from genome assembly GCA_029582265.1 of Zoroaster sp. YZ-2022. Lineage (NCBI taxonomy): Eukaryota > Metazoa > Echinodermata > Asteroidea > Forcipulatida > Zoroasteridae > Zoroaster > Zoroaster sp. YZ-2022. The sequence continues at coordinate 10,275,492 of CM055823.1, forward strand.
TGCAAGACGTTATTATGCGGTTTCTTGTTACACGACTACCTTTGTCCTTGCGAATTAATTAATTCGTGGGCGGGAGGGATATGAAGGGAAAATAGAAAGCAAGGTTTAATTGCTGAACAGAGAAGGAAGAATTGACAGTAGGACAATGTTTATACGTGGCATGGAGTGAATACTAACAAAAGATGTTACGTACGGTATATTGCTCACTGAGCGTGCATGTCGTTCGCGTAACGAAAACAAGCTCCTGCTTACATCACGGACATGATCAAGTTAGTCCTCAACAGAGACGACTTCAATCTTCCTCCGTTCACTTAACTATGTCGAGCCAAGAACATATTGCTTATCTTTTGCTGACCGAGCATTCTCCGTCTATGGCCCAAAAATCTGAAACAAGCTTCCGTTTCACACCAGAGACGCCAGATGATTCCATACTTTTAAGTCACCCCTGGAAGCTCACCTGATGCAGGACGTTTATTAATAAACTAAATTCTGTGCCTCAGCGCCTAGAGCAAACTATTGATTTGTGTGCTTTATAAATTTATTTTGATTGATGGATTGGTCAGAACCACCTCTTTGGTAAAATTTCAACCTACGTTCTGCAGCTGTAAACATAACCCCTCCCACGAGTACTTTCCCACTGTCATGCAGTACACACGTATTACACTCGATCTGAAATACCTAAATGGGTAAACTGCGCAACACCGAAAATTACAAAAACTTAACAAGCGATTTTTCTAACGAAAATGAAAACATGGGCAGTTGAGGATATAACAACTTGTCCATGGTAAAATAAAAACATTTGGTAACATTTTAGTCTACGTTCTGCAGCTGTAAACATGTCCCCTCCCACGAGTACTTTCCCACTGCCATGCAGTATGCACGTGTTACACTCAATCTCAAATACCTAAATGGGTAAACTGCGGAACACTAACAATTATAATACTTTAACAGTCGATTTTTTTAAATAAAATAAAAACATGGGCAGTTGAGGATATAACAAACTTGTCCATTGTAAAATAAAAATATTTGGTAATATTGGAGTCTACGTTCTGCAGCTGTAAACATGCCCCCTCCTACGAGTACTTTCCCACTGCCATGCAGTATGCACGTTTTACACTCGATCTGAAATACCTAACTGGGTAAACTGCGGAACACTAACAATTATAATACTTTAACAGTCGATTTTTTTAAATAAAATAAAAACATGGGCAGTTGAGGATATAACAAATTTGTCCATTGTAAAATAAAAATATTTGGTAATATTGGAGTCTACGTTCTGCAGCTGTAAACACGACCCCTCCTACGAGTACTTTCACACTGCCATGCAGTATGCACGTATTACACTCGATCTGAAATACCTAACTGGGTAAACTGCGGAACATTAACAATTATAATACTTTAACAGTCGATTTTTTAAAATAAAATAAAAACATGGGCACTTGAGGATATAATAAACTTGTCCATGGTAAAATACAAATATTTGGTAATATTGGAGTCTACGTTCTGCAGCTGTAAACACGACCCCTCCCACGAGTACTTTCCCACTGCCATGCAGTATGCACGTGTTACACTCAATCTCAAATACCTAAATGGGTAAACTGCGGAACACTAACAGTTTTAAAACCTTAACAGGCAATTTTTCTAACGAAAATGAAAACATGGGCAGTTGAGGATATAACAAACTTGTCCATGGTAAAATAAAAACATTGGGTAATATTTTAGTCTACGTTCTGCAGCTGTAAACATGCCCCTCTCACGGGTACTTTCCCACTGCCGTGCTGTATGCACGTATTACACTCGATCTGAACAAGCATAACACTCGATCTCAAATAACTAACTGGGTAAACTGCGGATCACCGACAATTAAAAAACCTTAACATGCGAATTTTCAAACGAAAATGAAAACATGGGCAGTTGAGGATATAAGACACCTGCTGATCATAGTAAAATAAAAACATTTGGAAACGTTTTAGTCTACGTTCCGCAACTGTAAACATCCCCCTATCTGGGTAAACTGCAGAACACTAAAAATTTAAAAACCAAAGGCGAATTTTCAAACAAAAATTTAAATATGGGCATTTGAGGATATAAAAAAAAATTGTCCGTCATGGACAGAAAAACATTTATAAACTTGTTACTCTCCGTAACAACGACTGAATGACAGATTTATACCTCGTCTAACCCCACAATGCTTGGGCAGATTTTGTATCGATTTTCTTCGCAAATATTTGGCAATTAACGCCGTTCGAATAGGGTGATGGAGACGAACGAAGTGCCTGCATGCACCGATTCGTAAATGGCAGATCCCCAAACAGCATGTGTTCTGCTGTGTTCTGCACAACAGTACAAATTTAACAAACGAAGAGCGTTCTGCAAGCATTAACATGACTGAAGGCTATAAAAGTCTATTAATATGGGCCGATTTTGCAGATATTGGTAAATGGAAGCAAGTTTGGAAGGTTTCTTCTTTATTAGGCTGCGTATGTATCTCTGTATTTGTTGTTTTATATGCGTTCCGCAGGGTTCTGCAGAGTTCCGCGTGTTCTGCAAAATACCCATTGCCGAGTAAAATGGTCCGACCACCACTTTTTCTCATTCAATATAACCAATAATGTAATCTTACCTACAGTACCTAGTAAAGTAGTAAGGTGGAGAACATATGGATGATGATGGACATATAATTACTCCAGGATATTTATTTTATGAAAAATCAGGCATTTTGGTATACAATGACTTCCTCAGGACTCATGTCACTTGTCAGTCTGATCTTGTCAACTCCCCCATTAATAACGTTAGTTAGTGACCAACAGTACGGTCATTGTACATGCGCAGTGGCAACTATAAATTAATAGGATCCTTCTATTTTCTGAAGGGGAGGATTTTTTTTAGAAGGGAAATAAAGTCCAAAAACCATCACAAAAGTGGATTTTAAAGATAGTTTTTGTTTTCTGTACCCCCAAATATCAATAGAATCATTGGAAAGAATGTCGTATCCGGCCGCCACTTTTTAAGGGTTTTTTTGGATTTTTTTTGTAACCACTAACCAGTTAAAAAATCATTCTATCGATTTTTGGTGGTACAGAAAGCGAAAACTATCTTTAAAATCCACTTTTATGATGGTTTTTGGACTTGATTTCCCTTCAGAAAATAGAAGGATCCTATTATAGTTGCCACTACGCATGTACAATGACTGTGTTGGTCACTAATTGTGGAGTTTACAAGATCAGACTGACATGACTGAGGAAGTCATCGTATACCAAAAATGCCTGATTTTTCATGAAATAAATATCCTGGAATAATTTGAAGTATATGTCCATCATCATCCATATGTTCTCCACCTTACCAGGTAGGTAAGATTACATTATTGGTTATATTTAATGAAAAATAGTGGCGGCCAGATACGACATTCTACCCGAATCATTTTTTAACTGGTTAGTGGTTGCAAAAAAATTATCGTGAAGACAGGTCGGTCAGAAAATTGACGGTTTTTAGCAAAATTATTTTAAAAAAAATTTAAGAATTAGTTAAATCACATACAGAACATTTGTATAATTAGGAAAAGAATTTTTTTTCCCCCAGAAATCATGCAAACGGAAGATTTCTCAGGTGATTTCTGGAGTCTATCACTACTAGCGGCCGAGAAGCTCTTCAGTTCGGTTTTCAGTAAAAAATAAATATTGCATACATGTAGGCCCCCCTATAAATTAAAGGTTGGTAAAAAGGAGAAAAAAGTGCCTTGTGCCACTTGCCTTTTTTTTATACAGTCCTGATATTTAATTGTTATTTTTGTACAGTGTAATTAGCGGTAGGAACAACAGTTTATTCACATTTGACAAAAGCTATAATAGATCTTTTGCATTTGATGTCACAAACTGAATATCGCCCTCTATCAGAGGCTAGAGAAGGTCACTCATTGGTTCATGTATGCGCGCTGTGCATATACGCACGCACAGCGCGCATACATGAACCAATGAGTGACCTTATCTAGCCTCTGAAAGAGGGCGACCTTCCGTTTGCGATGTCATATGCATAAGGTCTATTAATATTAATCCTGAGGGGATTAAAATAGACAAGTCTCAATTCAGATCTGATGGGCGGCGGTCCGTGTCCCCAATCTACGAGCGGGGAACGTGATGCAGTAATCACGGGACTCCCAAAATAATATAATAATAATAAGATAATAGTTTCTTGATAAGATAACAGTTCTTGTCTCAACTAGCACTTTTGTATTTATTTATTTATTTATTTATTTATTTATTTATTTATTTGTTTATTTACATTTTTTTAATGTTTTTAATTTCACGCTCCATCGACAACCCCAATTTATAATCATCATTATTGTGGGTTTGACCACGGTTTGACCATAATGCTTAATTTGTTTTATAAGTACAATGAAATTATCTGGGTCATTATTTGGGTCATTCCACGTCAAATCACACACTTTCCGAATTCAATCTCATGGATTTATTTTTTACTTTCTAGGTTTGTTTGGTTGTATGAGAAAACTCCAAAACTTAAATTTGAGCATTTTTGGTCATGTGGTTTGCGAGATACAGGTCGTTTGACCTCTACAACTTGGGAAATCTGTAACTCCGGTGAAGAATATTGTAAGAAAGTGATTTTTATGTTAAATGAAAGTTCTTATCAAAAATTATCTAGTGGTCAAGCAAAGTGTACTTTGACCTTTGACCCCGCGCAGGCCGCATAATTTAAATTCATGAAATTCTGCCAAACAAAGGCCCAAAGTATACTCATTGTGTATACCAAATATAAAAATGGGCTCTCAAGTAATTAAGGTAGGGTGTACTTTTAAAGATGGGCAGGGCGCTCCAATGCTGATGTACTGTGTACATTATGTATGCATGTATAGTACATAATGTATACTGTACATTGTATGCATCATTTCATGTATAGCTACACTCAGCAGTGTGACTGGGGTTGGTTCAGCAGTGTGAGTAGGGGTATCGATGATTTACTTGGGGGAGTGGGGGCACAGACCTTGGTCATGCAGTGTGTACACTTCTATAATTACTTCAATAATTATTTTACTTCTATTGTACTGAGTGATTTTAGGATATTCTGTAAGTATGCAACCATCATTTTCAAAATAGTGTTTTCTCAATATCACTCAGTATGTTCCCTGAGGAATAATATGGTAAACACAGAATTCTACCATAAATATGTTAATGCAGACCAAGCAAGGACATGTCACAAATGTATTAAATGTATGCACATCCAGTGAGATGTTGACCATTTTGTCGTCTGCTAAAACACATGCAGTAGGCATCGTGCACAAGTGGCGGTTGTATTCTATGTTCTTTCCACGTTTTGTTTTTGCCTAATGTTAGTGTATTCCTAATGTTAGTGTATTCTTAATGTTAGTGTATTCCTAATGTTAGTGTATTCTTAATGTTAGTGTATTCTTAATGTTAGTGTATTCCTAATGTTTTAGCTCACTAGTTCTTCTGAGAACCAAAAATTATAGTGCTACCACAAACTCATACTGTACTTCCACCATGCAAAGCTTCAAATCCTATGATGTACTCGTTTGTTTTAAAACCTAAAAATGGCAAACTCTTTCATTCTAATAACCTGCATGAGCAGTTAAGTGTTTATAATTTTATTTGCTTTATTGTAGGTTTGATGATCTGGGTCACAGCAATTAGCATCTGGTGTTTGTGAAGGAGAACAGTAACCATGGAAACAATGGAAAACTCTAATTATTCTGAGCTTTGTGGTGAAGAATGTATGCAGAACCTTACATCTCAACAAGACATTGAAGAAAAACCAATTATTTGTAGAATCTGTAACATAGCTTTCTCATGTCAGGATGGTCTTCAAAGACACAGGGGCTGTCATGAAAAGAAAAAAACATACAAATGTGACATTAGTGATAAAAACCACGCTGGAAAAAAAACATTTGTTTGTGACATTTGTGATCAAACTTTTACACATAAATCCTCCCTAATATGTCACCAAAGGATTCACACTGGAGAGAAACCATTTGTTTGTGACATTTGTGGTAAAAAGTTTAATCGGACCAGCGGCTTAATACGTCACCAAAGGATTCACACTGGAGAGAAACCATTTGTTTGTGACATTTGTGGTAAAAAGTTTAATCGGACCAGCAGCCTAATCTGTCACCAAAGGATTCACGCTGGAAAAACCCCATTTGTTTGCGACATTTGTGATCAAACTTTTACTCATAAATCCTCCCTGATATGTCACCAAAGGATTCATACTGGAGAGAAACCATTTGTTTGTGACATTTGTGGTAAAGCTTTCTCTCAATCAGGTTCAGTCAGAACTCACCAGCGGTGGCATACTTCTAATGAGAAAGCATACAAATGTGACATTTGTGATAAAGAATTTATGCAGAAAGTCCATCTTAACAGTCACGAAAGGATTCACACTGGGGAAAAACCATTTGTTTGCAACATTTGTGATCAAGCTTTTAGTCAAAAAGGCAGCTTAATACGTCACCAAAGGATTCACACTGGAGAAAAATCATTTTTTCGTGACATTTGTGGTAAAGCTTTCTCTCATTCAGGTACACTTACAAATCATCATCAGCGGCCTAGTAATGAGAAACCATACAAATGTGACATTTGTGATAAAGAATTTACGCAGAAAGCCCATCTTAACAATCACCAAAGGATTCACACTGGAGAAAAACCATTTGTTTGTGACATTTGTGGTCAAGCTTTTAGTCAAAAAGGCAGCTTAATACATCACCAAAAGATTCACACTGGAGAAAACATATTTTTTCGTGACATTTGTGGTAAAGCTACAAATCATCATCTGCAGCAGCATACTAATGAGAAACCATACAAATGTGACATTTGTGATAAAACATTTATGCTGCAAGCCTATCTTAAAGTTCATTTAAGAAATCACACTGAAGAAAAAACATTTATTTGTGATATTTGTGATCAAGCTTTTACTCTAAAATCCACCCTTATATCTCACCAAAGGATTCACACTGGAGAGAAACCATTTGTTTGTGACATTTGTGGTAAAGCTTTCTCTCAATCAGGTACACTTACAACTCATCGTTACACACATAATAATGAGAAACCATACAAATGTGACATTTGTGATAAAGGTTTTACGTTGCAGGCCTATGTTAAGGTTCACCAAAAGATTCACACTGGAGAAAAACCATTTGTTTGTGACATTTGTGGTCAAGCTTTTAGTCAAAAAGGCAGCTTAATACATCACCAAAAGATTCACACTGGAGAATTTTTTTTTTTTCGTGACATTTGTGGTAAAGCTACAAATCATCATCTGCAGCAGCATACTAATGAGAAACCATACAAATGTGACATTTGTGATAAAACATTTATGCTGCAAGCCCATCTTAAAGTTCATTTAAGAAATCACACTGAAGAAAAACCATTTATTTGTGATATTTGTGATCAAGCTTTTACTCTAAAATCCACCCTTATATCTCACCAAAGGATTCACACTGGAGAAAAACCATTTGTTTGTGACATTTGTGGTAAAGCTTTTTCTCAATCAGGTACACTTACAACTCATCGTTACACACATAATAGTGAGAAACCATACAAATGTGACATTTGTGATAAAGCATTTACGTCGCAGGCCTATGTTAAGGTTCACCAAAAGATTCACACTGGAGAAAAACCATTTGTTTGTTCCATCTGTGGTCAAGCTTTCGCTCGAGCAAATACTCTTAAAAGACATTGTCACCTGCTGCACAGTGCAAATAAACATTTGTAACATTTTGATAAAGCACCTTAACCCTAACCCCCTATAGGTATTCTGGCTAGGAACCTTCTTTAACCCAACCCCCTATATTATTCTGGCTAGGAACCTTCCTTAACCCTCAATAGGTATTCTGGCTAGGAAACTTCTTTAAAGTGGAAATACAACATAGTAATTACAAGATTATCAAACTAACAAATTATTATTTAAAAGCTTACTTGGTGTAAAGTTTGTAAATATATCGATCATGCTGAGAAATTATTCCATCTGAAGACCTGTCATCTTTTAGAAAACAGGAATTTGTTTGTCAAATTTGCAAAGAGTTGTCATCCGAAATGGTTGAATTCCAACCTAAAACTTACTTACTTCCTTAGAAAATTTCAATTTAGTTTCAATTTAGTAAAGAGTATTCTTTCCAAGAATGAATACAAACAATCTGAAAACATTTTCACTATTTTCTCTTTAATTTAGCTCCTAACTCCAAAGTTGTTTTAGTGATTTCTATTTCATCCTCCAAATGCAGCACTTTCAGAAACTGGTATTTTCACCTCTTCAAATGGGGCAAAATTACTACCTGGCAAGAAGTACAGGCCATAAGTGCTAAATATGAAAGATCAATGAAAATGCATGGTGCATTTTGAAGATAATGGCATGTTTCCAAAAGTGCACTGATGGATTTTGATGGATTCAGGAAGGTTCCTAGCCGGAATACCTGGGTGTTGGGGTTAAAGAAGGTTCCTAGCCAGAATACCTAGGGGGTTAGGGTCATTAAAGAGAAGGTACAGCATAAGTCATGATGGCAAAACTGTTTTTCGAGGGATAATATCATTACGATCAGAGCAGACTTTCAACAGGGCATGGAATTGATGTCCTAGTTTAAGATGAACACAGGTACTGAAAATTACCAGCTCATTAATATGCAACATCAACAGTATGATCTTATCATGTGTGGTATATTTTCAGTCACTGAGTTAATCTAGAACTAGCACTCTGATTCCATGCCCTGAAACTTAACTAGTGAATGTTTCATTCCGCACCAGATCCCCCAGCCCCTCCCACTGTGACAAACTACGACACTGGTTATTGTATGAAATGAGATTAACAAGTTTTTATTTAACAACTATCAGAATCGGACATCTCAACTTGTTTTAATAACAAAAATAAAGAAACAAAGTACACTGCAGAATCCTTTTACATGAAGATAAAACACTCGGTAACCGTGGGATTTTCTATGTAGATAAAACACTCGGTAACCGTGGGATTTTCTATGTAGATAAAACACTCGGTAACCGTGGGATTTTCTATGTAGATAAAACACTCGGTAACTGTGGGATTTTCTATGAAGATAAAACACTCGGTAACCGTGGGATTTTCTATGAAGATAAAACACTCGGTAACCGTGGGATTTTCTATGTAGATAAAACACTCGGTAACCGTGGGATTTTCTATGTAGATAAAACACTCGGTAACCGTGGGATTTTCTATGTAGATAAAACACTCGGTAACCGTGGGATTTTCTATGTACTTCAGATCACTTCTTAGTATTAATTGAGGCTTGCCATCAACAGTTTTTGTGTAGGTTTCATCCATAGCTCAAAATGACATTTGTTATACAAGAACTTTGAATATGGTATATGTTTTAATAAAAGAAAAAACCAGCTTTAAATGTACCTCAAGTTACCGTGTATATATGTTAATGTAATTGTCATTTGTATAATGTGTTTATTAATTAAGGGGACAATATTGTCATGATCAACAGGGCATGGAATCGGAGTGCTAGTTTTAGATTAACTCAGTGACTGAAAATAATACTAATGCATAAATGAGCCAGTAATTTTCAGTCACTGTGTACATCTTAAACTAGGACACCGATTCCATGCCCTGTTGAATGTATGGTCTGGTTGTGATGATAGTGTCATTTTAAGAGCTGAAATCCAATGTGAAAGAAGAATGCATTATTTGCAGTGTGTGAATCTTTACTGTGCATGTGAAGTCACTGCGTTGCAATCTCGTGGCATAATCAAAGCATACATTCAACTCGACAATATTTTCACATTGCATTTTTCACAATAAGTTAATAGTTAGATGTTCATACAATAATAAACAGTAGGTTATTAAGAAAGAGAAAAATATAAAAAGTATAGAAGCAAATAAACTGAGCATCAAAAGAAACTTATAAAATCTTTGTGTTGCCGTGCTGTAACTTTTGTTGCAGCATCCCTTGTGATGTTTTGATGCTTTTTGCTTTTATTGTGATTGAGGCAACAGCGTAGCCAGGACTTTTTCAGTGGGGGGGGGGGGGGGTGCCTGGGGGGCATTGTTTTTCAGTGGGGGGCCCAGGAGGTATGGGTTTTTTCCCTTTTCTTTTTTTCTGTTTTTGGGGCACTATGAGGATTTTTCGTAGGGGGGGGGGCACGTCACCCCCAGGCCCTCCAGCCCCCCCCCCCCCGCTATGCCCCTGTGACGTGAGGCAACCTCTTGTTTATTGACATGTGCTTAGCAAAGATTACTGAAGTTTACCCGTGTTCAAATATTTTTCATTTTCCGTGGAGGATTTTAATGAGTGTCCTTCCAAAGATTTGATAAGTTTCTTTTGATGCTCAGTATATGTTGGCACATGGAGGAAGGAAAATAAAGCCAAGGAGTTTAGTGTAAATAAATGTATACAGGGGACAGTAAGCCTCAAACAATGAAGTGGACAAAACAGACAAAGAAAACGAACAGGACAGACAGTCAACAATAAAGTTCCTGTATTTCTTTCGCAGTTATATTGTGATTGGATGCAGAATAACGCCACTGTTCCTTGTGAAAAAGTTAGGATCAGTTGTTCATTTGTGTTCAAAATATGTGGATAATTCCAAATTATTTTCACTTTCCGTGACCGTCATTACCCCAAAAAACTTCCCTCTCGGATCAGCTCCTGTCCCGTTGAGTAAAAATTCAGGTGACTAGGAATAACTGGATTTATGTAACTTTTGTTTTGTTTTTCAGAGAAAAGATGTAAAAAGTAATTTTCTAAAATTGTGGGTAATGGTTGTAAATTTAAATAATGGTTCTGTTATAATAATGTTCAGTGTCAAAGTTCAGCATCGGGGAAATATGGCGTAATTCTCGCGCTTCTAGCAAAAGCGTGACGTCAAGGCTCCTTGGTTTTCAGCTTGCGGGATCGATTCATATGGCGAGAGAGGACGGTATACACTGTATGTCAAATTATCCCACGAGAGGGCGATATACGACCACGTGTCAAACAAAATGGCACCAACAACATTGTCATTGATAACTTTAAAAATGTCATTCTCTACGGCAAAAACTAGCGAGTAGCGTTATTCTTCTGTTGAATGCATCTATAATGCGGGTAAGTTCATACAGAAATAGGCCTAGTTAAGTTTCCATGAGCTTTTGTGATTACACAGCAAGAAAGGCGGCGTGAGTAGCTGTCACAATTGTGTCAGCAGGACCGTCAGCAACATCACCGCACTTCTAACTTAGGCTTAGCCTTAACGTTAGGCCATGAGTCTGAGAATGATAGTCATAGATTTGCGTCCACCGCCCGCATGTCCCGAAAGCTACCGCCTAAATTTTTCATTATTTGCCAACAAAATCATTATTTGCACAAAAAAGGTATTTCCACCAAACAAATTTAGTTCCAAATCATCCACATCAGTAAAACGAAGTTTTTACCAAATTTCCACCAGTATGTGTAGGTATGTGCGTATCCCACGCATTGTCGCAAATCTGTTCGGCCGCGGCTTCAATCTCGGGTTGAATCGCCGTGGCGAAGACACCGTGGAGATAGTGCTTTGTAACTTTTCGCTGAGGCCGTTCTTTTTGACGTAACCAGGAGTTTTTTTTTCCGAAGACGTAGATCACATATTCTACTTCAACGTCGTTCTCAAATTTTCTGAATGCGGCATCGAGAAGTTTCCAAAAATAATTCTCGAAGTTTGGGTTTGTTCTTGCTCATCAAAACCATCGACGATTTACTCAAAGGTGATTAAAACACCTTATCAAACCACAATATTAATTTTTCTATACTTGTTTTCTACCTCTTGGCCAATTTTGACGGCGATTGGAGGATTAGCAGTTACGTTTTTTTGATGCACAGAAACGATGTCAACCAAAGATTTTATTGCGCCGCGTTCAGCGCACGTTAGACCTACCAATTTCAGTCCGATAAATTGTCCGTGTTAAACCTAATAAAAAAGTAATATACATCGGCGTAGGCGTAGCACAATAAATATTAGTTCTCATGAACCTATTTCATTTTTTTCCTTCATATTTTCAGTCCAATATCAATTATTATTTTTTATAATGTTTAATTAAATCAGGGATAAGAATTTCTCGCGGATTTCAGTATAATTTATACTATAAATATTAAAAATTATCAGATGTGAGTAATTTTTTTTCTATTTTTTAAAATTTATTTTCATTATTTTGTTTTATCTTTCCAGTCCAGTATAATTTATAAACTGTTCTAATATTTAATTAAATCTGGGATGAGAATCTTTCGAAGATTTCAGTGTAAAAATAGGAAAATAATCCTCAGATATGAGTAATTTTTTTTTCATTATTTTTTGTATTTCTTATTTGTAAATCAGCACTACAAAACAAACTAATCATTGAATTAGCCTGGAAATAGGTTATTATTCTTCCTCTTTTCCCAAGCATTCCAGTGATACCAACCTTTTGAAAATCGGACAAGAATTAAGAAAGTTATGATATGGAATCCGAGAAAATCTTGGAAACGGGTCACAAGTCAAATTTACATTTCTTATGTTTTTCCTTATAAAATAATTGCCATTTACGGGCCTAAAATTGCCGGATTCAACATGTCATAACTTCCTTATTTTTGGTCACAGGAAGATGATCCTTATATCATTGTAATCGTCTATTCAAGACCTTGACAATGACACCAGTTGTATTGGAATCTGTTGATTTTGAAAATTTTTGTCACATAGCTAGTATGTGCGCTATAAATCATTAGTACATGTAGGCCTACATGTTCTCTTATTTTTACAGTCTTAGTCCCGCGTAAGTCGTTCACAAAAAAGGTCGCATCGCGCTAAAACTGTATGGTAAACTCCGATCCGCACCTGCAACTGTACCGCCTTCACATGCACAACACGTTCGCTGTTGAACCTTTCCATTGTATCTTGTGTGCGGCCTGCACGTATAATGATGCACGTACGTACACAGATGATGATCTTGTGATTGCGCTGTAGTGTTATTAATGATTAAGGCCAAGAGAATGAAAGTCATAGATTTGCGTCCGGGAAATTTCGAAAACACATGAGGCTTTTTTTCATTATTCATTATTTCCATTGATCATTAATAACACTTAACAGTAGGCATGTCACGCCATTTTTTAAACAGTATGAGACATCTAATCTTTTGACAGTTTTGGAAAGAACTTGTCAAAAGATGGTAAAAGCTTTTTAAATTTTTTAATTTGGCCAAGCGGTCTTCACTTCACGGTCATTACTTCACAATAAATTCCCAAAAAATGTTTTATGACTTTCAAATAAAAAATTAAAAAATGACAAAATCTGCCCATTGTGCTATATTTTGTTTTAGTTTTTACATGGTCCATTGAAAAACAACTAAGTCCACTTCAGATGCCGCGACGCATGAAAGTTCTGAACAACGTTGTTGTTGTCGCTACTGGCCGCCCATTGAATTCCGGCGTGTGTACGTGTCGGCCGGGTCGGTCTAAATACTGCCCTTTTCTTTTCGCTTATTTAGTAATGATGATAGTGGAAAATGCAACTTTATTTGACAAAATGTGAAGATTAAATGTAAAAGATAACTACTCTACATTCGTTTAAGGAAAAATGTACATTTACATTGTACAAAGTTGGCGGTGAGCTTTTCAATTTACACTAGTAAGACGTTCACCCCTGATACCTCGGAAACGGCACCGATTCAGAGCGCATGCTCTAAGCTTTCCATCGATACCAAATGTTCTGACAATTGGTGGCGCCATCACAATTTTTATACATTTTTGTGAACGGTGTCGGAGGGCCCGCTTTTGCGTGTGGTTGGGATCAGAAATCAAGTCGCCAAATTAAGTAAAATTCGATATTTTAAAATTAAGTCACATTCTTAAAACCTCGGAAAATGATTATCAAACATATTTCACATAATTCGAGAATAAAGGTAAAAAATTAAGCGGACGAAAAACAACTTTTTTTCAGCCGTTTCATTTTGTTTTCGGTACAGCTCCGGAACTTATTGAACTTTTGGAAGTCAAACGGCGCACGTATGACATGCCTAATAACAGCGCAATCACAAGATGTTTCTTCTAATCTGTGTACGTACGTGCATCATTATACGTGCAGGCCGCACACACAGGCATAAGATTAAGATACAAAGGCTCAACAGAGAACGTGTTGTGCATGTGAAGGCGGTACAGTTGCAGGTGCGGCGCGGATCGGACGGAGTTTACCATACAGTTTTAGCGCGATGCGACCTTTTTTGTGAATGACGTACGCGGGACTAAGACTGTAAGAGAACATGTGCCAATGATTTATAGCGCACGTACTGGTGGAAATTTGGTAAAAACTTCGTTTTACTGATGTGGATGATTTGGAACTAAATTTGTTTGGTGGAAATACCTTTTTTGTGCAAATAGTGATTTTTTTGGCAAATAATGAAAAATTTAGGCGGTAGCTTTCGGGACATGCGGGCGGTGGACGCAAATCTATGACTTTCATTCTCATGGCCTTAGCTAGCGTATAATAAGTTGGGGATGATCCTATCGTAACTTATGCATTGTTCACATAAGGCGAAGCGCAACCTGCGCACTGTGTGTGGCATGACGGTCTGTTTTTAACACGCGGTGTGTAACCTAATTAATATTTCGCCACTTATCGTTAAAACCAACCAAAATAAACAAACCCAAAGAAAGAGTTTACAAATAACTTAAACATATAAACGATAAAGCATATCATGAAAGATTTTGACTTTTGGCAATATGCCAAAGTTCACGCAGTGCGTGTATTGCTGTCGCCTGAAATTGTTTGCAGTGTGAAAATTGCATAGGCCTATAAAAAGCTATATCATGCATTATGATCAGCGCAGGAAAAGTATGCGCATCGCACAATTTTTATCGGAACTGTTATTGGACAATTGGTAAGCATGATTATTGACATAAAAATGTATACTTTCCACCAAAGTCAATAGTCTCTCCATCTTTGACTGAGGCACGACGTCAGAAGGAACGGGTGGCGAAAATACGGGGGTGGTGACTATACCGTACGCAAACGCACATTAGAAAGAAACATAGATTGCATGTTTCACGAAAAAATAACCACAGTGCACAGTGTAAATACCTTAAATAATAGGCCTACATATACTGTTATTACGTGTATGCCTCTGCAGTTTGATTCTGTCTGCATAATGTGATCACGTGTCATATACCTATTGTTCCATCTGCTTTCACAGTCATAGCAGCAATTACAGGAGTGGAGCGGCAAACAGTGCCCCCGCCCGACTCAACCTTCCATAAATATGTTACATGTACTTCATTTTGAAATCTTTTGCAATACAAACCTACATACATGTACATGTGTACATGTACTGCCGTTTCAGTTTCATTAAATAATAAATATGTTGCATGGCAGAAATTGATGGAATTAAGAATTTCTTTGGAACCATTATCATTTGTCATTCCACATATGGTCCTTTGCAGTGTCATGTAAAATTATCAGAGATTTCCTTAACAAGTTCATTGAGAAGTTGGGGATAATGCAGTAGCAGCATGGTGTAACTATGGGAACATGCGGCGCCACTCTGTCTCTTTCGTGTGCACAATGTCTATTGCATGTGTTTAAGCAGACGACAAAATGGCCAACAGCTCATTTGATGTGCATACATTCATTGGTCAAAATCTCCTAAAATATCGTTTCCATTCCTCACTTGACTACATTTTTATTTCACAGATTCAGTTGGGAAGAAGAGACAACAGAATATTCTTGTTTCTGCCGTCATTGACCATGATGACATGACAGAGATGCTGTGTCTATACTACTGATGGAAGGATCATTGTTTTCAGATCAACCAGCGTTTACAGCTACCACTGCTCATCAGCCTTCAACAGTCTTGTCATGGAAAACATGAGGGTCAACCAGTTTCATGTCTTTTATCATGTATTAGGTAGGTTCACAGTTGTACCATGTCAAACATGAGGGTCAACCAGTTTCATGTCTTTTATCATGTATTAGGTAGGTTCACAGTTGTACCATGTCAAACATGAGGGTCAACCAGTTTCATGTCTTTTATCATGTATTAGGTAGGTTCACAGTTGTCAGGCCTTGCCTTGAATAAAATGCAGGCGAGTGAAAAACAGCTCGCCTAGACTGGTAAAAGTTGGCCTAGGCGAGCTGTTTTACTTTTGGTTCCCGGAATCGTGTGGAATCAGGTTTGGTCAGCTGCAAACCTTGCCTCAGCTCAGTATAGACGTGGTAGAATAAAGAAAGGACGCTTTCAGTGTTCTAGCCAGGATGAAATTATAGCGTAGGGCCATTTGTATGACACGAATCTGCGAGCGCATAGCGCGAAGCCACAACGGCGTGGGGTCCAGGGCCCGCTTAAGGACCCTGGGAAATTTTTAGGTTGTAGATGCTCTCTGGTGCAATCTGAGGCTATTTAGGGGCATATTGCATGATATAATTTGTCAGACAAAACCATATTTTTTTTAGACATAAAAATATTTCTTGCTTTTCAATTGGTAGGTTTTAACATGTTTACATGTGCACATGTAATTCTGTCACATTTTTCTTAACTAATATCAAACCCATTTTTAAATATAAAATGGAGTAGAGCCTACTACATGACTCATGTTGTTATTGTTTTAATTATTGTTTTAATTATTGTTTTATTCACTTTACATTGGATTGTTGTTAGTTTGTAGCTTTAAACGTGTGAGTAAAGTTAATCGTTTTTATCAATAATTCAAAGCCAGA
This sequence comes from Zoroaster sp. YZ-2022, assembly GCA_029582265.1. Classification (NCBI taxonomy): domain Eukaryota; kingdom Metazoa; phylum Echinodermata; class Asteroidea; order Forcipulatida; family Zoroasteridae; genus Zoroaster; species Zoroaster sp. YZ-2022. Next base: position 10,292,183 of record CM055823.1, read on the forward strand.
TAGGATCAAAAAAATTCCATATCATACATTATAATATATTCCTTGACTTATGCCTACTTTAAATTAAACTTGACAAAACTAGAAATAAAATGGTTCTTACAAACGAAACCCTGCAGTGCAAGCTTCACCCAGGTAAATAGTTTCATAAAGTATTTTATTGGACAGCAGGTAGGTAAGAGCTCTATATTCCAAGTCCACAGTTACTGCGTAAATAAAAAAAAGCTTAGCAAAGTTTTAAAAAAACATAGGCCAGCTGTAAAGACGCCTTAGAATTATCCAGCTCCAGTCTGTTCAAAGTATTTTAAAAGAAAAAGAAACAAGACAACAGCAACCAAAAAGACACAATTTCTGGGTCACAGGTTCACATCAAAGAACTGTCTGCCGACTTTGGAATGTTGAATGTATCAATTTGGGATTAGAGCCAAGCCAAGAGTTGGGGCTATTGTTCACTTGACAATGACTGACAGGTTGTGGTTTTGCACGCCCAGACCAGGTGACATTTACCTCTGGGACCTGGTTCTTGGCTGGTTTCCAAGCTATATAACTATACATGTATGAAACAACATTACAGGATACCAGTATACATTCTCCCAAGGCTAAGTAGCGCGAGTGAGTGATCCGACTGTCGGCAGAAATGCGTCTTTTAATCAGTTGTTTCAAAGCCTAAAATTTTAAACAATAAATCTAGACCTACTTAAAAATTATGACTGGATGGAGCAGAATGGTAACATCTATTTATTCGACTGAGAGCAAACTATTGGTGAATTGTTTACCTCGGAAAAGCTTCAGAAATCTTTGGCATGTTTTGTTTTGTGGAATTAAATTATAATGTGTATTGTGGCGGAGAATCTCAGCTCAGAAATAATGCTTTAGGCATTAAATAAATAGCGGTCGGGTATGTAAAAATTAAGAAGAAAAACAGTTTTAGAAAGTGTTTACCGTTCCTCCTGATTTAAAAGTAAACGGAGGCCTGTTTGCATGGTGCAACATATCCTGGGGACCGGGAATAGCCGATCAAGTCTTGCATTTCGATTTTCGTTTTTTTGTTCTCATCAATAACAACTTCTTACGTGGTGGGGAAATGATACTAGAATGAGATTTACAAATGTTTTGATGCCATGAAGACAAAACTGTTTCCATAGGTCGAACTCAGTTCTGTTGGCGGTCGCCGGCGGATATCAGATGTTCAACAACCACCGTTTACGGTAGCTGTTGTTCTTGTTGTTGTTTTTAACTTTCACTCAAAAAAAATTCGACAGTAGATTTTGTTTCAGAAATAATTATTTGAGAAAACATGTCATAGCATTCCTTCCTCCATGATCATAGTAACTCACGACAGACACTTTTATAGACTTCACTTTTGCGGTGTTTATCCCGACTCTGCCTGGCACGTGGGTACCCGCTCATCTGGTTTTTACCTAAGCAGTGTGGTAGCGGAACCAGTGTCAATGTGTTTAACGTTGAATGCCATAAATAGATCGCGGCAGGCCGCTTTGACAGTTGCAAATGCGCGCATCAAACACATTCTCTTGAAAAGAAACAAGTTGCCGCCAATTAAAATGTATCAATAAAGCTTCCTACAAGAGGAAATAAATCCCTCAGTGGCAACAAATTATTGTTGTTCACAATTAGTTCTCGAACTGAACAAAGGAAATTTTGGGGTGTTTTTTTTTCACCATGGAATAAATTATAGCATATCGATAGCGTATCGGCCGATTTACAGCGTATCGGCCCGATACGCTATTGCCTGAAGTGGTCTGCTGACGTCAGCGAGGCGCGCGGTTTTTAAAGGTTTACTGAACGTAGGTGCGTGGTTTTTGGCGCGCCTCAAAGTGATTTTAGGCGCGCGATGGTGCGCGCGTGCGATCGCGCACCTTAAAAGACAAGGCCTGAGTTGTACCATGTCAAACATGAGGGTCAACCAGTTTATAATAATAATAATAATAGCATTTATATATAGCGCTCTTACACGACTGAAAGGTATCACAGCGCTTTACAAAATGGATAAACTTAATAATTTCTAAAATTAACAGTGAATAAAATGAGATGTAATTCTTAAATTAACAGTGAAAAAAATAAGATGTACAACAAAGCTAAAATAAATGAGTCTTAAGTTTACTTTTAAACATCTGAAGTTCACTAGTATGACGAATATCTGATGGGAGATTGTTCCACAGATTTGGCGCAGAAGCAAAGAAACCCTTATTTGCAGAACAAAGATGAGTGCGGGGTTTAGAGAGCATCTTTTGGTCAGAACTAGAGCGAAGTCCACTACGGTTAGGTTGGTATAGCGAGATAAGCTCGATAGATAAGATGGTGCATTATTAGTAAGGCAATTAAAAGTAATAGTCATAATTTTAAAATCGATACGCTTTTGTACAGGTAGCCAATGAAGCTGTTGGAGGAGCGGAGATACATGGCCAGACTTTTGTCTTGAATATGAGTTTAGCAGCCCTATTTTGAAGTCGCTGAAGTCTTTAATTTCTTTGGCTGATGAACCTATGAGAAGTGAGTTAGCGTAGTCAAGTCGAGCAGTTACTAAAGCACGGACTGCATGGTGGCATGTGGTATCATCAATGAACATTCTGATACGTGATAAATTACGAAGATGAAAATTAACAGACTTACAAATTGATGATACATGATGGGACATGTTCATTGCACTATCAAATTCTACTCCAAGATTCCTTATAGTTTTGGATGGTTTGATAATAGTTTTACCTATGGTAAAGAGATATCTGAAAACTTATGCAAAATGTTGGGATTGGCAGCAATAAAAATTCGGTTTGTCATCATTGAGGAGTAGCATATTTTTAGACATCCATGATTTGAGTTCAAATGCATTTAGATAAAGTGGAAATTGCGCGATCTGATTCAATCGGGTATTCGGGATCAACATTAATGTATAACTGAGTGTCATCTGCATAAAAATGGGCTTTGATACCAGGGTAGCGTGTGATGATATCATACATAGGTTGAGTATAAAGAAGGAACATCTGAGGTCCGACACATGAGCCTTGGGGCAAACCGTGAAGAAGAACCTTAGGATCAGAAAATTCATTGGCGATCCTAACTCTACATGTTCGATTATTAAGGTAGGATTTGAACCAGGCAATAACGTTATTCTTGAAACCAAATACAGTGATAATCTATGTAACAAAACATCATAATCAATTGTGTCAAAAGCAGCAGACAGATCCAACAACACCACGAAAACAGCCTGCCGATTGTCAAAAGTTTCATGTCTATTATCATGTATTAGGTAGGTTCACAGTTGTACCATGTCAAACATGAGGGTCAACCAGTTTCATGTCAGATTTGTCTATTATCATATATTAGGTAGGTTCACAGTTGTACCATGTCAAACATGAGGGTCAACCAGTTTCATGTCTTTTATCATATATTAGGTAGGTTCACGGTTGTACCATGTCAAACATGAGGGTCAACCAGTTTCATGTCTTTTATCATGTATTAGGTAGGTTCACGGTTGTACCATGTCAAACATGAGGGTCAACCAGTTTCATGTCTATTATCATGTATTAGGTACAGGTTCACAGTTGTACCATGTCAAACATGAGGGTCAACCAGTTTCATGTCTTTTATCATGTATTAGGTAGGTTCACAGTTGTACCATGTCAAACATGAGGGTCAACCAGTTTCATGTCTTTTATCATGTATTAGGTAGGTTCACGGTTGTACCATGTCAAACATGAGGGTCAACCAGTTTCATGTCTTTTATCATGTATTAGGTAGGTTCACGGTTGTACCATGTCAAACATGAGGGTCAACCAGTTTCATGTCTTTTATCATGTATTAGGTAGGTTCACGGTTGTACCATGTCAAACATGAGGGTCAACCAGTTTCATGTCTTGTATCATGTATGAGGTAGGTTCACGGTTGTACCATGTCAAACATGAGGGTCAACCAGTTTCATGTCTTGTATCATGTATTAGGTAGGTTCACGGTTGTACCATGTCAAACATGAGGGTCAACCAGTTTCATGTCTTGTATCATGTATTAGGTAGGTTCACGGTTGTACCATGTCAAACATGAGGGTCAACCAGTTTCATGTCTTTTATCATGTATTAGGTACATGTAGGTTCACAGTTGTACCATGTCAAACATGAGGGTCAACCAGTTTCATGTCTTGTATCATGTATTAGGTAGGTTCACAGTTGTACCATGTCAAACATGAGGGTCAACCAGTTTCATGTCTTTTATCATGTATTAGGTAGGTTCACAGTTGTACCATGTCAAACATGAGGGTCAACCAGTTTCATGTCTTTTATCATGTATGAGGTAGGTTCACAGTTGTACCATGTCAAACATGAGGGTCAATCAGTTTCATGTCTTTTATCATGTATTAGGTAGGTTCACAGTTGTACCATGTCAAACATGAGGGTCAACCAGTTTCATGTCTTGTATCATGTATTACATGTAGGTAGGTTCACAGTTGTACCATGTCAAACATGAGGGTCAACCAGTTTCATGTCTTGTATCATGTATTAGGTAGGTTCACAGTTGTACCATGTCAAACATGAGGGTCAACCAGTTTCATGTCTTGTATCATGTATTAGGTAGGTTCACAGTTGTACCATGTCTAAGTCTCTGGTTTCTGGTCTCCATGCATCGTCTCAGTCCTGCGTGGCAGTGTTTTTTGCTTTGAAATGATGTTCAATTGCGGCCAAAATTGCTGGATTGTACATTATTGTAAACATCTTTTTCACATAGGGTTGTGAAGCTTTGCCCAATTTGTGTGGCCTCTCTTAGCCACCATACTTTGTGTATGGGAAATTTGGTCTGGTTCCAATAACCACGTACGTTTATCACTTATTTCACTGGTTGACAAAAAAGAAAGCACGTCACCACACCAATTTTGAAGCCAAACTATGACCAGAAACCAGCGACTTTTGTTTTGCCTAAAAGGGACAATATTGTCACAATCAACAGTGCATTGAATCCGAGTGCTAGTTTTACATTTACTGAAAATAATACCCCACATGATAAGGTGATGTTACCATTGCTGCTGCATAAATGAGCCAGTAATTTTTAATCACAGTGTTCATCTTAAACTAAGTCACCGATTCCATGCCTTGTTGAAAGTCTGCTCTGATTGTGATAATACTGTCCCTTTGAATGGAATTGGCAATTACCAGGTAATCAATTTCTCAAACTTTTATGCAATGCATGTATACATGTACAGTACATGTAAAAGTTACTTGGTGTAAATTTGGTACAAGTATCCATCTTCCTGAGAATGTATTCCAACTGAAGTGCTTTCATCTTAGAAAAAAAGAATGAAATTGACCAATAATTTTTAAAAGAAATTAAAATGTTATGACATTTAAGATTAAAAGGTATTGTCAGTGTACAAATGTGATGGGCCAATGTTTATACTGTGGGCTTCATGGAAAAGACATCACTGTACTCATTATTAGACCAACAGTTCATACTGATTAAACCTTAACCTTCCCAAATCCTCTTTGCTAAATTGAAGGATTTTGAAGGATTGAGGTTACATGCTACATGCTCTTTGCTATTAAAGTGAATGATTTTGGAGGATTGAGGTTATTAGGCATACTTGCCTTTCCATGGTAGCCTACATGTATACTGAGACGCAATAGAAACTTACCACTTGTTTTGGAATAGCATAAAATTGTAATGGTTCAAAATAAGACATCACGTGCTGCTAATTAAAATCATCACATACCCCTTGAGCAATCGCTGATGGTCAAACCAGGTGTTACGCACCTGGGCCATGAAGAGAACGACTCAAAGGTCACGTGACCATGTGTGACCGATTTGTCTGTAGGGGGTACACTGACTTGCCAAAATAAGTGCACATACAGTATTACATTTGTGCATTGTGATTACTGATAATTTCATGTCGAAAAAGTGGTAAGTTTCTATTGCGTCTCAGTATACATCCATGTTTGTTGTAGTGATTGCAAGGTCAATTTTTGGGTCAGTGGACACTGTTTATTGCTCCATGCATGCAGGGAGGGTCCATGGCCATGTACATGTACATATATCACATATTGAAAACACATGTGTGCATACATGTCATGTGCAAGAAAATGGTCTTAGGGAGTTAGGGTTTTAATAAATTAATTTATTCAATTCATTACGCTTTATCCATACCCTTAACAATTATTATGTGAAATGACTTAATTCTAAAAACTAGCCAAAATAGGTAATGAAATGATTTGTATGTTTTTTCCCCACAGATATACATCTGCAAGTAGATTCAACCTCCAAGAGCGAAAATCATCCATTTGACATGTTTGATGAATCCAGGCACGTACCCACTGCAGGCTCATCAGAGACAGCTCACAGCTAATGGTATTCCCAACATTATCAGTAAGTTTTTCTAAAAGCAAATTATACCTGACTGAAATTTCTGCTTGGATTGTTCTTAATTAAGGCCAATGACAGTTGATTATAAAGTCAAACAATCTCAGAAAATGGATGAGGGATTTTGGTTTCATTATATACATATACATGATAAATGAGGGTCATGGTCAAATGACTGAGACAAAGGTGTGATTCTTTATTGTTATGAGTATTATTTAAACATAAATTTGCCAAGTTTAAAAAAATTGAGATTTTCAATTTCAAGTAAAGGAGTAGTATGCTCTTGGAACCCAACCTAGTTTACAATGCGAACTGCTCGTTTTTGTAGAATAAATACATGTAGTGTGTACATGTATTTTTGTAGAATAAACAGTGTGTAGCTTGTTACTGAAGTGTAGTGAGTTTACCCAAAGTATTTAGATGATTTGTGTAATTCAAATCAACAAGAATAAAATAATTTTAGAATGTTAAAACGACCTTGTTTGGTATTTGTTTCAGTCGATTTATTAGAAATGTTACTTGACAAGATATTAACATGATCATTCTATGAGATTCTATCCAAAATACATGTAAATATTATGTTGAATTTGGTGCTTTTAACTCGCTCTTTTTAATTATGAGCTTCATGTTTGCTTCTGTGATATTTTAAGGGGAGAGCTTAATGTGGTGTGACACGATCTACGCGTTCCAAATTATTATGCAGTATAAAGGAATTGAGTGTGTCATGCATTGTGCGTTTATATGTAGCATAATTTGCCAATTACAAGAATTATCTTACATGTATGTCAAAGAAGTGAAGATTTAAGGCTGAAGTTTGTGCCACTACTCTGGGGATTGAGATTACAATGCACTTTTTAATTAAAATTACAAGCACTTACATTACAAGCAATTACTCCCAGCACTAGTTTGTACATGATTTGTTTGCATACAATGTATGGTACACATGCATTGGTCATAGTACAGTTTGAAATCATAAAAAAAAAATTTTTCCCTAAGATTTAGAATCTCAAAATGTTATTAAAATAGTATCATTTAATATTTCCTTTTTAAAACTGAAGTGTTCTCAAGTTGATGGCAGTTTCAAAGATAATAAGTAATTAAATACACATGTACTTTGGAAATAATCCCATTTGGTTCATGTATTACAAATTCACATTTGAGGGATAACTCCCATGAAATGGACTAGGGGTGTGCGTTTTCAGATATTTTTGGAACCGGATACACAAAATCATGAAACTTTGGATACCCGGATACCCATTTTTCTTGAAAACATGCCTCCGGTGGTGCACAAATACAGAGGATACCATACATAAATCAATCTTTGCTTTACTGCGTTGTTTTTATTAAAGTAAACAATTAGGAAAACATTCCTCCTGTGTTTGAAGCAGCCACTGCCAGGCCTTTTGCAGCCTAAACATTTCGATACAATGTATCACAAACACTTGGAGAAAAGTGAAAAACGTAAAATACTACAAAGGCTTTATTGGAGTGTAATCTCTAGGGCTGTGCCGGATATCCGGGTATCCGGATACCCGACCGAAACGGTCATTACCGGTTCCATTTTCGGTTCAGTTACCCGTCGCGACTTTTTAAAATTCGGACTTAACATTTAAGCGGAGTGAACAGAAATCTGTGACTCTTGAACAATGTAATGTTTACACTTTTACAGACAATTATCTTTAAATTCAGGGTGCACTCCAATAAAGAACAGATCGATTTAAATATGGTAACCTCTGTATTATAAAAGTCAATTTGTTACCATTTTACAGTACATGTGTTGTACACCACCGGAGAATGTTTTCAACAAAAATGAAAGCGGGTATCTGGGTATCCAAGTTTCCTGATTTCGGTATCGGTTCAAAATATCCAGCCAGCCTAGTAATGTCTTGAATTTAAAGATAATTGTCTGTAAAGTGTAAACATTACATTGTTCAAGAATGATAAATTCCGCTTCACTCAAATGTTAAGTCCGAATTTTAAAAAGTCGTTCATGGATAATTGGAACTGAAAAATGGAACTGAGTAATGGGTGTCTGGATACATTGTACATTTGTGTGACACAATACAAATTTCTACACTGATTGGTTCAGTCCCTTACTCGCAGCTAATAACAGCTGACAGTGGTCAATGCGCATACTTGCTGGTTGGGTAATTTACTGGCTGTTAATACACATACACCTCTACATGATCATGTTTGATTCAATCAATCTTAACTGTCATAGGCATTTTACAAATCAAGTTATTTTTATGCCATTTTAAAATACACATATGTTTTCAACTGTTAAATCTTACCTGTTTCATTGAAGCATTCATTCCTGAAAAAAACTTTTGGAAATGAGCGACTGTTTTATACAATGTAGCCTATTTTATGTAGATGCTTGCTAAGAAATGAGGACTCAGCGAAACAAAATTTTAGTCTGCCCATCTTTTTGGGTGTTTGTTTGAAAAAATGAATAATACAATTTTCAAAGTGCCGGTCAGAATTCTGACAGAAACTAATAAACTTTC